>QKMX01351781.1:0-11744 GCA_003401595.1 Venustaconcha ellipsiformis
ATATATGGACAATGCTTAGCACTTACTTATGCCTGTATCCCGCTTCAACACTTCTAAGATATATGGACAATGGTTAGCACTTACTTATGCCTTATCCAGCTTCAATACCCCTAAGATATATGTTCAATGGTTAGCACTTACTTATGCCTGTATCCAGTTTCTTTAAAAATTTCCCTCTCACAAAGGTGCAAAGTAGAATGACAGCCTTTGAGAAGCTGCTGGATGACCTAAGACAATAGCCTGGTGTGCTGCTGCATAGATCACACCAGGTCAAACTGAGTTTTGGTATGAATGGTCTCTGAGATAAAATATACTGAAAGTTTTATCTGGTCACCATTCAGAGGCTTGAATACTATAAGTTAGGGAACAGTATTGCTTGATTGCTATGCTAGTGGCTACTGACGTAATCTTGTAAATAATAGAAATTCACTTGCTATGGGTAACTCACTGTATACAGGACAATACAGCATAAGCTAAGATATAGTTCTTTCCTTCTTTTAGCAAACAAGATCTCTCTCTCTTTTAATGGCAGAGTTTACTGGGATGTCTTAAACAGGCAGTGTGAGCATCACATTATGCCTCTACAATGAAGCTGATGGGGTGAGAAACTGGGAAGGAAGCAATTCTCATATCACTGCAATTTGTCATCTTTTTCCCTTGGAAATGGTTCTCATCTGATAAAAGGGCTTGTAGGATAGTTTCTATCATCTGGTGTGTTCTAAGGGAATCCTTTCTATTTCTCTGATCTCTTCTTTGAAATAAGGGCAGAGCTTCATGACATTGGGCCTGTGAGAGGTCTGCCTCTTTGGTGACATGTTTTTGAACTTCCTCTTCATAACAACGAAAAAGCTGGATGGATGAGAATGGCTGTAATCCTAGGTTTACCGAATGGCATTCTTTAGGGAAAGTAGATGTGGAGAAAAAGGCATTCTTAATCAAAAGCTGTATATTTGGTGACACTGCCATGGTACTGACAAGTTTGCTGTGCTGCTCAGTTCAAAAATATCCACAAGCATGTAGAATTATCAACACAAGAGTGTTAGATTGTTGAAATAGTTGTGGACACTAGACTGGGTGTAGATCCTATCACAATAGCACTTTAAACCAGTTGTTGAGAACAGAGGATGGACTTCCAGTCCATATGAACAGAGGAGCATTTTGACAGTCTCAGGCATAGAATGTCTCTACCATTGGCTGAGACCCTAGTGGTGACAAACAAGTGCACAAGTCTTGTAAAAAGCCTTGCAGAAATTTGAAAAAGTCATTGCTGAAAAAAGACAAGGTTGACACTAGAGTCTTGAAGCTACCACTCTAAATACTATAATGAACCAGCAACTCAACCAAACTGTGAAAGCTGTTTGAACGATGACTGATCTCTCTTGGGCAATAGATTGACCAATACAAGATACTTTGAAAGCTACCAATGATGGAGTAAGTGGCTGTGATCAACACCAGAAAGCTTCTTCACTCTATGCATGGAAGGTTGAGCTTTTTATGAACATTGTCAAATCAAGCATGAAAGATGCCACTTGCAAGCACAATTGGTCATACATTTTCTGACCACTGTGTACATATATTGCAAGGATGGTTTGAGTTGCACTCCATAAAACAGACACTCAGTCCTTTCCACATATGTGGTAACCTGTAATTATAACCTAAATCATGGCATATACAGGTGAACTGTCAAGCATTGTATGAACTTACTGGGAAGAGGCTGTTAATAAAAATCACAAGTGCCTAATATACTTACATTAGCAACATTATGGCATGTAAAAAACAAACAATAGCTTTATAGAATCCATCTACCAGACTGTTTACTGAGATGAGATGACGTACTATGGACCGTAGGGCAGGAATTTAAAATGCCACAGATATTGGTATTTTAAGATGAAGTTTGACAAATAAAGAGTGAATTCTTTGTCAATGATAGAAGTACAACATGAAATAGAAATATAGATGCAGTATATTTCTCCATTGTGAGAAAACTCCATAGAATCACTCAAATGATGCAAAAGCACAAGTAGATATGATGTAAGATTTCAATGAGCACACATGATGCTTCTCAGCATGAGCATAAGTAGCAACTTATGTATGGATGAGATTTGATGCCAATACCCTTAGCTGAAAGAAGATCACTTGTTTCATTTCACCTAGGTAGCCATGCCAAATTTACCACTAGGTTGATAAAAACAAATTTGAGCGGGCTGGATTTGAGACAGTGGTTGTATTCCTAATGTAACATTGGGTAACATGTATTAAAGAAATTTGGCATGCATAAACCTGATGTACCAGAGAACATTTCAGGTCTGCATTATGGCATTTGATCCAAAGTTCTGCTATCAAATTACCTGGACTGTATACAATATTTCTCACAATGTTTCATACCTGCCCCCCTTTTCTTTCCTTTAAATTACGAAAACGGTTGTGTGAAAACATGGCCTTTTTTGGGATGTGATCATATACAATAAATTTATATAATGGACCTGCCAGTGTTGAGGTCTCTAAAACATCTGTGACTGTCCATAATAAATTCCTGTGCATCTAACATAAATGCTAAACATAAATGCTATAAAACATTCAACCACTGAGATGATATTTTGTTAGAATTTGCTAACATGTTTATACTACGTTAAAAAGGTTAAAAAATTGCTATGACATGACATAGGTATTCACTTATCACACCTCTATTCTTACATCCCTTTTGTACTTAAATCCAAATTTATTTGTTTTTGTACAAGAAAGAAAGAGAGGGATTTCAACCCTTATTCACACCACTTATCTCAAAAACTTATAAATGTGCCCATTTAGGTATGTTTTCTTTGTTCATGATAAAACATTAATCCAACTGTAATTGGAAATAAAAAATGTACCATATGTTTTCAGTTTTTAAATATATATTTCAGATGCAGAAAATATTTATATCCATATGTATTCCATTAAGTTGAAATCCCAATAAATTTTATATGCTGTAAAATTAGTCACCGCAACATTTAGCATGCTGTCATGTTTTCTCTGCAAGGGAAACATGCATTTAATGCAAAGAAGGACCACTCCCCCATATCAGTATGTGCATATACAGTTCTTGTAGTGCATAAGGCTTCTCATCTCTGCACATGCTCAATTTCGTTACCTTGTATTAAAAGAATTTACTTTTCTGTTGGCCAGTGCAATGGCCACACTGGGCAGTTATTGAATTGGCATACACATAATCATACATAAACACAGACTTGCATGGCTAAAGTGAAAAAATGAAAATGATTAATAAGCAGCACCTTATAAAATCCAGTTACAAAAATAAATACCTTGATGGGTAAACTGTGTTAACAGTTCAAAGAGGCAGCATTGGAAAAAGGGTGGAATAGAACGGGGACTCTTTAATTGAGATATGAATGAATTTTTAAGACATCTACAATATTTAAAACAAGAATCTTGAGATCACAAATTGAACTGTTGTCATGATATATTTGCACAGGCTTTATGAATTTATGCTAAAAAAGATCACCAATCCAAACAGTACTTTTCATTACGTCCTAAATGTTACAATGGGCTTTCATTTCTGTAAAGCATCAGTCATATATAAAGATTTTCACAACACAAAATATAAAAAAGACTGACTTGCTTATTATAATGGAAACTACTTCACTGTGATCAACTATATGGTATAATATAATTAGTCGTTGAAATTGAGGTTCTATGAAGGAACGTGGTCTGTTTTTTTTTTCATGCGAGTGGAAAGACTGGCATCTGAGGATTAAGATGCATAAAAAGGTCAGAGTTTTTGCAATAATTTCAGTTTAATTTACATTTAATTGAAAATAGCATGTACATTTGTACACACAATGAGAGAACTTCTTAAATGTGTAAAATGTCAGGCAATAAAGAGTAGTAGTATAGAAGAGACTTTCCAGTAAATTCTGTCTTTATTTTGTTTTGTACAATATTCACATATTTATTTAAATTTTCAAAACATTGATCTTCCCACTTTAAACTTTAGCTGATTGAAAATTAAAATTTTTTTAATATTAAAGCAAACTTCCATGTATTAAATTTTCAGTACAAAAATATGATTTTTAGGGATCAAATAGGCATGAAAAATTAGATGGCATGGAATATTATACAAATTATGATACTTCATTTTAACATTAAAAGCAATGATGCAGTAAACATCACTGGATGGCAATAAAAGATTCAACTAAATAGTCTGAATATATCAAATGGGATTTTGTTTAGGCAGTTCAAGTTTTGCATGCACTGCAATGTGGCAGAGAAGTATATTTCTTATCATGGAAGAACCATATGAATGTAGACTAAATGATGCCATCTTGAAAAACTTTTGAAAATGAAGGAAAAAAACAAGAAATCTGGCTTGATACCATCAAACTTTGTGATCACTTTAACAATGGAAACTGTATTAAAAGACTTTGCCTTCTGGTTTATCATGACATGACATAATACTAATCAATAAATCTCTGCACTGAAAGCCTGATCTGTCAAGATTGGTGGTCTCTTGTAGCATTGATCTTTGCATAGCCGTCCTCACTTTTCATTACAGGTTTAACCCCGTATAAACTATGCAAAATTGAGAGACACACATTAAATGTAAGCATGCCTAACAGTTTTACAATGTTATCTTATTATGACCAATATGAGTTTCGAGTCAATTCCATCAATGGAGACAAATCTCTAGACAACTCCCTCATTTCAAGTACATCTCACTATGACAGTTGTTGCACTGCTTACTGTACATTGTTATTAAATGTCTTATTCCATTACAAAGATATTACATGTACAGGAGTTGATGTAACTGTAGCTAATGTATAGAAGATCTTGCATTTGTGCTCAATTTACAAGAAATTTATAAGAATTTGTTGAATAATTTCATTATTTTTTTATCATCAAGGTAGCTAAAGAGTGAATGTATTCAATGAGTTTCATAATTCTGAAAGAAGCACAAATTTAACATTCTACAGATCATATGATAAAAAAATACTGATTTGACCAAACACTAGTGTAATAGTGAAATGACTATGAAATACAAACCAATGCCTTGGTCATAATTCCTTTCCTTTGCATAACATTACAATGTCATTTATAACATTATTATGTGTTATTACACATTACATATATAAAATTATGATATGGGTATAGTAACGTAAATGACTCAGTACACAAGTGATAAATTCTTCACTCAAGTGTCAACTGAAAAATGACACTAAAAGTCTTAATAAGTTTAGCTAAGTTTAGATGACAGAAGATTGTACAGTTCTGAGGTGATGCAAGATTTGGGATTTGCTGTCGACTGTGGCATGCTATTTGGAATGACGAGTCCTTCTACCCACTGGGATGCTGTTATCTTGTTGATGCAGAACACATTTTAGTCCATATGGTAGGCAAATGATGAACATTCACCTGTCCAAACTTTTATATGATGTACTGATCATCAGACAGGCCTACTATTTGGAGGGAGTGTGGCTGACTGCCATGGTCTTTGCTGTGCTCCAAAGGATGAGTATTGTTTTGTACCACGTGCTGAACTCATACTGAAATACAGAAAGCAGATTATGTTACATGGACATCTGCTATTTTAACAGAATTAATTTCATATAGTAACATGCAAACTGAATTTTGCACACTATAAGAGTCTGCTTAAAAGAACCTAACATTGATCACATTTATTGGTTGAACAAAAAACACAAGTTTTATTTGCACTTCTAAGTTGTTCTTTAAATGTTACAAACTGTGGGCCTTTTCATATTTCAGAATCATTAAGTGAGTTGTTAAAATGTAAAGGTATTAAATTTTATTAAAATATAATTGTGCACCTAAAGAAATATACCCTATTTCCATCTCAACTTGTCCTGACTATGGCACTGAGCAATGAAAATTCCCATTTTGAATCCTGAATCTCCATCAGTAAACTCTAGAAATGTAACCTTTCAGAAAAATCAGGGATGCAATAGACAGAAAATGAAGATAAAGATTAGAAATGATCTGTAGTTTTATGGTTTTTGTAAACTATATGCTACATTCATGATGGTGTTGCTTAAATATTATTTTTTACTTGACATGTATGTACACTGTTGTTAATTTATTAGCAGCCAACCAAAGAAAAAGACCTTCAAGATAAAGTTGTGCTACCCTCATTAAATAAATGAATCTTCATCTTCTAATTATTATTATTATTATTACTGGCATTGGTCCATCTGTGAAAGAGGATGCATATGCAATCGCTTTTTGTTAGGACTTATTTGTTTATCTCTGCTGCATTTTCTCTGGTGGTCAGAAAGTCTTATCCTGGAACTGGGCCTGTGGCAAGTGTCACAAATTTGTTCTGTTGTAGATACTGCCTAGCCAATGTGTTACACCTGTGCTGGCACCTGGTTCAGTCTGAAGTCTGCAGTGCCAGATGTCCCTTCTGCTTGCCAGTTATTGATGTTCATATTGGAATCCTTCAATTCATGCTTACTGACATCTATGAAGCAAGAGTTTTTGGGCATCACTGTAAAGCGTGTCCTTTGGGAAGCATCCACCTTGCATTCTGTACATGTATCCTAGCTAGTACAGCTGTTTCTGTTGTGTAGTGGGCCAAAATGCTTGATCTATGTCTGGACAAGGTCATCAGCATTAGTGACCATGTCATGCCATGTAATACCAGGGATACAACACAAGCAATGGAGAATGAAGCTTTCGAGTTTCTACTCATTGCTGCTGTAGGTAATTCATGATTTGCAGCTATATAACATGATACTGAAGATATATATAGATGTACATCTTGGCCTTCACAGTAAATTTACTATTAACCCAGGCATGTTTTTTTTATTTTGACAAAAGCTGTGTACAAGTTTCTAAAGTGTGTGTTATCCCTTCATTAAGTGACAAGGTATTGGTCACAATGGATCTTTGGTAGCAAAAATTTGCTAACAGTGCCTCTAGGGAAATTAAGGTTTACAAAGGCAATTGTTTTGTAGTTTCTGCTAATCTCTACATTTTTATTGCAGTTGGTGTAGGGGAATGATGATATTCACTGTTTATCTGCCTGATCTGAAGCCATGATGCACCTCAAGAAACACTTGGTTCATCAGTTACTGGTTATCTCCTCACAACAACCCTGGCAAAAATCTTCCTTGTAATGCTGAGGAGAAAGATGTTGCAGTCCCAGTGATCACCTTTATTCTTGTACACTGTTACAATGCTGACATCTGGCATGTCTTGTGGAAATGCTCCTATCCCCCAACAGAGGTGGAGGTCATAATGATGTGGTAGCTAGACTTTCCACACTTGCATGTCTGTACTAGAATTCCATCCATTCTGGGTGCTTTTCTGGCTGAGTTCAAGTGCTATTGGTGCCTTTTCAAGCTCCAAGATGGGTAAGCCTGGCAGTACATCAAATGCTAACTGGAAGATGTCTGTTTCAATGGAGTAAGGTTCAAGGTAGTGTTCAACCCAGAAAGGCATATGCTTTCTACTGATCGCCTTGCCATCCAGTACCTTTCAAGGGGCTTCTTTAGCAATGGTGGGACCCTGGGCATTCTTGATAGAAAACAAAAGTGGATTTTTCTGGTGTCTGATGTGGTCTTTTTATTTTGGCAAAGATCAACCCAGAGTTGACTTTTGAAGTACCTGGTTGTCTTCACACCATATCCTTTGTCAACTTAAGACCCTGGAGTGATTCTGGTAGGTAGGCTGCATTCTTTGTTTCTAACAATGGAACCATTTTATTTGAGTGGGTCTCAAATCAGCTTTTGAGTCATGTTTTTGCCAAATATGGTGACATACAACTGATAGATAACTGAGCTCAGGGTGCTCCAGATAACTTCAGCAATCCTCTGTATGCCCACTTCAGGTGCAGACTGCTCAATGGTCTCTAAGAATTGCATGTATTTTGAATGGTCTTTCTTTATGTCTGGATCTATCTAGCTTTCCGGGTTGCATGACAACATTGATGAAAAGTGAGTGATTGGTCATTATTAAATATCCATATAATCATATATTCCATGATCAGGCATTCAATACAACTGTTCAATCTACATTTTCATGTCACACACCCAGATTTGTGAAGTACTTAAGTGCCTTCTCTGACGGCCATGCATAGATGCAGTGAATCAAAAGGTTATAAATCCCAGTTTGTTTTTAATTATATAGTAAAGGTAAAAGTACTTAAAAAATGTAAAAGGAGATATATATAATAAATATAAAACTGAATATGCACTTTATGCTAAGTCAGGGGAATGAAACCCATTTAATATGGCTTATGAATACTCTCAGCTGGATGACCTCAACATATCCTTATGCTATCATCACACTCTTTCCACCGAAATGGAGAAAGCATGAGGGGTGATGTCAACATCAAACAGTCTTTTGGATGGAAATATTTTTTTGTACATAATCTTCATGTTTTGCCTAAGATCTTCATTTACATAGTCAAAGAAACATTATATTATCATTCAACTTGCATTCTTGATATCCAAAAATGCAGGCAGTGCTCCTTTAGCTAATTTAGTACTAAACCTTAAAACTGGACAAAAATATAATTCTTTTGCATAAATTATCAAGTTTAAGTATTATATCTGGATTAAATAGCTACTACAGACCTGATAGAGTTTGACAAAGATTGTGTTGGTAGCAGATGATGAATAAAACATTAATGACAAGTGTTTGTAACCTTCCAAAAGCAGTATATTCTCTACATGTCTCATTCATAATCTTCAATTAAAGAAAGAACTATCTCTTTACCTTAAATTGCCTGAGCTTACAATACCCTTTTTGGAAACTTTCTTGCCAAGATGTTGTACCCACTGTTTCTGCTTCTCTATAGTTTCAGCCATTAGTAACATCTCTTTCGCCTGGATAGTTTGGTCTAAGTTTACTGCAAAGGAAAACACAAGTATCTGACTTAGTAACATCTCTTTTGCCTGGATAGTTTGGTCTAAGTTCACTGCAAAGGAAAATACAAGTATCTGACTTAGTAACATCTCTTTCGCCTGGATAGTTTGGTCTAAGTTTACTGCAAAGGAAAATACAAGTATCTGACACTTGGGCTTGTGCAAAGCAACAGTTTATGAAAAGACCAAATCTTTGTGAATTCTTGTTAAAAGTTGTGAATTTCATGACGTTTAAATCAAATGTATGTACACAAACCACCCATTTTTAATGATAAAAGGAACTATATAACAGGGTTAAATTTACTAATTCTGATTTTGATCTTATTCATCAAAAAGTTGTCTATTTTAAGGATATTTTCTAAATTTTTAAAAATATGCTTTCCAGATAAGGCATTTCTTCAGGTGAATTTTGTTACAATCAGTGAGAGTTTTTAAGGCTATTTCAGTTAATTTTTGTTGTACATACAGGTAATCTCCACATGACTATACAAAATGATTCAAACTCTTTAAGTTCTAATGCTCTACTGGCCAAAAAGAATTTCCAGAAATTCAAGAAGAGAACATTCCTTACTTTCTACTGCTAAGTGCTGAAACCATCTCCGATATTATTAAGTGATAACAAATTACCTGCTGTGGTGGTCATACTTGATATCAAATTGGCGCCATTTCCACTCATAAGGTCTTTTTATAAAACATCCCTTTACTGATACCATGATTTAAAGAATGTCCACTGTGGCAGCCATATTGGATGTCTAAGTGTATATTTAGAACCAACTTGATATGTGTGTATTTAGTTTCATAGCAATCATCTAAGTCATTTGGAAGTAGTTGTGATAACAAACTTGTGCTAATGGACAGCTGGACAATGAATGACACACAAGACCAGGCCATAAGCTTTGTTGGTATATGACCAGTTTAGCAAAAAATTCTTAATACACTATAAATATTAATATATGACAAAATATCTATCAATAAAAATATTGGTAATGTCTACTGGTGTCAAAACGTTAAGAAATAAAAAGCAATTAAATAACTCTTGTCAATTGAAATTCATGTTTCAGTTTTATCTTTAAATCTGGTTTCAGTATTTTATTCCAAATTATTTCCAAAGAGATTGTACAAGAGGCATGCAAACATTTAACCCTGACACCAAGCCCCAAGCATATCTCAGTGTTGATTTTCAGCTCTTTCTAAATTTTCAGTAGTACCTTGGTAACTCATGGCTTCATATATATTTCTGGATTCTGTGGTACATTAGCTATCAAGGAATAGGTGTCAGTTAAAAAGGTGTTTTATTCAGCCACGTCAGAACTTTAGGTACAGTGTCAGTAGGTGCTTTATTCAGCCATGTGGTAACTCATGGCTTCATATATATTTCTTGATTCTGTTGTACATCAAGGGAGAGGTATTGGTTCAAAAGGAGCTTTATTTAGCCATTTCAGAACTTGTGTCAGGATTCCATTTACACACAGAGCCAAAGACTTTGGTTGAAACAAATTAAAGTTCACCAAAAGGTCCACAAAATCTGTTTTGGCTTAGATCTACTCTTCCATTCAAATAAAATTTTCTGCGATCATGGATGAAATGGCAGCCTTTACAGAGATGGTGACAGTTTCTTCTCTTTAAATAGTTAAAGGTGGAAATTAGTTATTGGTGGAATCAGGTATTCAATTAACTTGTTGGCTGGGGCTTTGAAATCTCTAGGAGTCTGCCTGGAATGTGATGAACCTGGATGTGAATTATTCAATAATGACTTCACCTGCGAAATCACAAACCAGAAGGCAGAGGTCTGAGGACTTTATTCTCCATTGCCTTTTGTTGTAATTTACCACATTGGTACTGTCGGACAGAATTAAAATATTCTGTCTATAGTGTCTCCTGCCACGACTGAAATGCATTCACTATGGCCCTCATTTCCAGGAGACTGATGTTCATGAAGGGAACACACCCTGCTGACTTCATGAAATGGAGGCAGGAGATGGGGTCACCCTAGCTTGTTGGCATCTATGCAGATCACATTTCCTGGATGCTGAATCTGCATGGGAATACCCACCGAAAGTCAAGTGAGGTTCTCCCATTTGCTGCAATGGCATCTCATGTATCCAGACACTGTGGTCAAAGTTTCAGTCACCACTGGGACAAGTGAATCATTTTCAATGGTCTTATTACATAACTGGTGCTTTTGCAAAATGTCATCTATGTAGTAAGAAGTTACAGCCATGAAGGTGGCTCTGAGGTGTTACACAAATCTGTCCCCAATGCTTGTGATGACTCAAGGACTGATGTTCAGAATAAAAAGGGGATGCCCTTAATTGGTATACTATATCCCTCAATGCAAAATCTCCATCCTAAACAGTTAGAACCTGTATCACTGTATCCATTCTGATCCATGGTGCCCAGATGAAAAGGTTCAGAGAGCTTAGATCAATGACCGGCCTAAGTGTGTCGTTGGCCATTGGCACTAAGAACATTAAAATTGTTATAAGGTTAAGTCTGAAAAATCCTACATTTTGTAGCATTACCAACGTAACCAGGGGCATTTCCATCAGCCGAGTGCCACCATCTTACTATTTTTGTGCAAAGAGGGTACTCCTCTTTACGGGCTTCCCATTCTTTTAACTCTGATTGGATAATTTCATGGAGAGTGAGAAAATTTTACATTAAAACCTGTGCAAAGGAACCCGTATGGCTTTTCATTTAAGCCCTACATTATTGGTAAGAATTTTATACGGCTCTGATAAAAATTTTCTTTCATCCGACTCCTTTGGTGCAACTATATACTCGCTGATTATAAATTATTTATTAAAAATCATTGCTATCGATAACCATGCAATTTGTTTTTATTACTGCAACAAAATAGTA
>QKMX01351781.1:23377-44644 GCA_003401595.1 Venustaconcha ellipsiformis
GTATGATAGAGAGGGTCCAATGTCAAAACAGGTCATGGGGGTAATTTGAGGTATTTTTGTAACTCTGTATGACTTTTTTGCTTCAGATTATTGTTTTTTTATCATCAAGCTCGCGTTGAGCACCTGTGTGCATAAAATGGTAGGATTTTTCAAACTGCTTCCCCATAAGCTCGCATCGAGCACCTGTGGATTGATTTAGATGGGTCCTGTGGCCATCTGTGCTGCTGCTTTAAGACCTACTGGAAACAAGGTTTGCCTCTGCATTATTGAGATGAATACTTGAGAAGGTTGACTCTGCACGCTAGCCACATCCAAATGTTGTGTTCAAATATGAAGCTCGCAGAGATGGCTTGAATCTTCCAAGCGGTAGTCTTTACAAGGTGAATCTGCAGAGCATACAACCCACTTCAGCCATGAAGGGCTTCGGGGATGATATCCTGTGTTCTGGGTCACAATGGAACAAAGAGATATTTGTGAGTGCCACATGTATCTTTGTTTCAAGCAGTGCAAACAGAATCTTGCATGGTTGCTGTTCTCAACCAGTCTATGGAAGAGGACAAGCAAGTTACAACTCTTTGGTTACTGAAAGATGGTAACCTATTTTGAGATACAAAACCTGGTTGTGTCAAGAGAACAATCAAAGCTTCTGATCTGAACTGAAGAGAATTTGGGCTCGACATAAAGGTCATTTGGCTCACTTACCCTGCAAGCGGATGCTAAAGCAATCAAGAAACAAGACTTGTATGATAGTGACTAGAGCAAAGTGTGCGCTGGAGTTTTGAATGGATTCAAACAGTCATGTTAAAGCCTAGGATTCAATTCCATTTGGAAACAGAGCGAGGGACTGTGGTCGATTGAGACCAAAATGAATTAAAAGATCCAATAGGCCGATATGCCTGCCATGATGCTGGAATGTGTCCATTATCATCAGGTGGTAGCCTTTGATAGAGATTGGGACCAACTGTTTCTTGTGAAGGAGCCAGAGAAAAAAGTTGGCCAGTTCAGGGATAGAGGCATGAAGAGGGACCATATTGTTGGTATGACACTGGGTCCCTTAAAACATGTCACTTTCCCTCATTCACCTTCGGAGTGCAAAGGTCTCCTTGCTGTCAAAAATTCTCTCCACAACTGAAGGCTTGAATTTTTTTTGCAAGGCTCTCCTGATAACAGGTGTTCATGTAGAAGAAGAGGATTTCTGGGCAGGACAGGTTGTTGGAGAAGATTTGGGATGGCCAGAAATTTCCTGGGCAGGTCTACTGCTAGAATGAGTAGATCGGTCACCCAGGGCTCTTCCCATCTGAGAGCTGCTATCAGAACCATCGTCCCATTCTGACCCCGTAGCTTCTGGATTATTTTCATTATCAGCACTATGGGAGGGGAAGCAAATGCCCACAACCCAAATTACTGACAGTGCATTCAAGGTCCAAGCTTTTGGGTCTGGAACTGGAATGACAAATGTGGTTAACTTGTGATTCTACCTCATCATAAATAGGTCAATCATTGGCCCCCCACCCCCAGTGCACAAATCCAAGTGAAGACCAATTGATGGATAGTCCATTCCATCTAAAGGACATAACCTCTCATGGATAGTGTGTCTACCAAAACAATAAGTCTGCTGGGAATGTGATTTGTACACTGATATGAAGATTGTTGCACCAATGTAGAAACTGCCAAATCAGAACACATAGGTCAGGTATTTTGGTTCATCTGTTTGAGGAGATGGTCACCACTACAGAGTTGTTGGACCTAATGAAGAACATTTTGCATGTGGGCTGATCTCTTCAAGAAGTGAAAGGCATTAATGAGAGCATTCATTTCTAGGACGTTGAATTGTAAATGCTTCCTTAGCTCCCACATACCGCTGGTAGTGAAGGCTGGAAACAGGTGGGCACCCCAAATGTGCACATTGGTGTCGGTACATACCATTATTTCCACTTGGTGCTTCTTTAGTGGGATTTCCTTGGTCAGCCAACCTGGGTTGTACCACTAATGGAGGAATTACCTAATTCTGGGAGTGATCATGGCTATCTGATCAAGAAGACCTGAAAAGGGGCACCACTGTACTTGCAATGTCTGCATAAAAAGATGACCAAGCAGGATCAAGTCCACTGCAGCATTTAACAAACTGAGGAGTTGCAAAAACTCAGTGAAATCCAAGCCCTGTTGGAAGCATGTTCGAGAGTTTGATGATTCTGATTATGCAACGAAGAGGAGGTTGCACCTGATTCTGGTTGGTTCAAAATTCCATATCCTGATGGACAATATTCTGGGATGAATAGAGGTCCAACTTTTCCCAATTCACAAGAAATTCTGGAGGATCTAAAAGGAAGAGGAGATTGTTCCTGCCTTGGGGTAGAATAGAACCTACCATTCACTTCTGGAGGATGTCATCCATGTACACCACCTTCGTAGATGATGTCGATAGGAATAGAGTGAAAATGCAATACATAACCTCTGTAAAATCCCAAGGGCTGATGTTGAGGTCCAAAGGAGAACTTTTAACTGATAAACTGTCTCATGGTAAGTAAAATTGAGAAAAATGTTCCTGACGGGATGGAGGGGGAAGTGCTACTGATATGAAAATATATGAGCTCAAAAATTTAGTTTCCTACTGCTTCTGTACAATTGTTCCCTATGGACTGATATTGGTTATGTGACAGAAGATTCCCTGTCAGTGGATGAATGGTTCCCAATGCCCATGTGGAACAAGCGGCAAGGTGGAGGAGCAGTTCCAAGTCAAAAATGCAAGCAAAGAACTATTGTCTGTGCTATCTTCTCAAATAGGTCTCCTGTGCTGGATGGTCAGTGACAGCTATATAGTCAGTCTCTGCTGATGACAGCCAGTAATGGTGCAGTGATTTAAGGAGGTGGATTCAATTGATCTGGTATCAACCTCATGCATCCCGACTTAGTGCCCTGAAGGCCATGCTTGAACATGTGGGAGGGGGGGCTTAATGCCTAATTGGGGAATACACCCAATGAGTCAGTATCACCAATAACCATAGGTTGTCTTCTTTGACTTATTCCATCTTTCTTTCCCTTCAATCCTGAATGGACTTGCTTTGAATGTGCATTTAGTAAACTTTCTCCTGAAACAATACAAGAGAAAGCAAAGCATAGATTAGCAAATCAGCATGTTACTAACTAGCTGATATGGAAGTCCAGATTTCCACTGACCATGAATTTCGGATGCTGTAAGTCACACTGTTAAGTGTTACTTCCTATAAACAAAACAGGAGTCAATAGTAGACTTCCATGCTCTGAAACTGCATATATGGCATTCAAATTTAAATGACATACTGCTACAACAACACAAGAAGAGAAAGCCAAGCATAAATTAGGAATTCATCACGTTATTAACTCGCTGCCATACAAAATTCCCTGTTACTAAAAATGGAATAAAAAAGACATTGTTTCATTCAAAACTTCTAGACTATGCTTTGAACATATGCATTTCAAGTATTTAGTCCACCAATCCACTAAAACTACACAAGCAGGGAAAAACAAAAAAAAACAAATTAGCAATGCAGCATGTTAAGAACTCACTAAAACCAACTCCGTTACAAATGGGGCAAGCGGAAAAAAGTCAAAGTTGTGCTAACTCATAATAACCTAGCAGATGTCAGTTATAGCATGGTATAACAGTGTCTTAAAAGGACCAAGTCCCAAAAGGTGACAAAGTCACTCAAATTTGGCAGAAATTGAAAATGAAAGCAATAACCTGCAGCAGAATGATTAATCCACATAACATATCCAAAAGAAACGTTGGATGGTTGAAGCAGAACACAAAAATGGCTTTGATTATCCAAGAATAAACTGTATCATGTGATCAGTACCGTAGCGAAGCTAGAAAATTGGCAACACCTGCCAAGGTTAGGTAATGGGCAAGTCTTATTGCTCTTTGTCTATTGAAAATAAAGGGGAAAAGACAGTTTTCCTCTTAGTAGGGCTGGATTTCCATGGTAACAGGCTAATATTCCTAATGTAATATGATTGGGGAACATATCTGATGGAGAAATTTATCTTTCATCTCTCACAGTATATGTGAATGCATTTTAATAGGGGAGCCTTTGAACATTAAATAGCACTATCAAACTTAAAATGAGCACTTTGCACTGTAGCTAAGTCAATGGTGGACGCCTGCTATTACAAAATTATATTGCTGTGACTTTCTAACAGGAGCAATAAAACTTAAAACATCCTCTACAAGAAGTCATGTGGACAGTTCACAATGACCACTACATCTGGTCTGTGACTGAAAGATCCCAAAAGATTAAGGTCAGTCATGTGAACATGGATTGTCCATAATCTATGTTGCATGACCTGTATGCATGCATGCACAAACACACACTGTTATGTTTATTTAATTTACATTGTGTGCTTCACCTTTGACCATGATTGAAGGTAGCATTTTGGCTTACCTGACTATTTTCATGTAATGTCAACCTTACTTTTGCCATTTTTTTAGAAGTTCAAGGTCTAACCTTGTTTACAAATCTGATGGAATTTTCCATTTGAAATGACTCGCATCCTTGTCATTCTACTGTGTCTTAGGTCAAGTAAAATTAGTATCTTCATTCACGTTTTAAGTTCAATTTGTGGAATTATTTACAATTTTGTTCAGATATAATTTGAGAGGAATTGTTGATTTAAATTATTCACTGGAATTACTAAAAGCTCACCTACTTTTTGGGAGTAAAACACAACTTTGGGATTTGGGAATTCACTGAAAGACATTTTGGATTATTTCATTATGATTTATCCAGACTTTTGGTACATCTATTTTCAAGATGACTGGAATTCATTTGGAACATTCTATACTTTTGGACTTGTGACTGAACATCCAGGATTCAAAATGCTTATGTTCCTTTTAAATTTTCACTTTATAACTTTCAGAAAGAAATTATTTGTTAATTTTATTCAACTTGTTGGTTTTACTTCTTTCTGTTACTTAGTTTAAGACCACAAAGTCCTAACACAAACACAAAAACATGCACACAAAGAAGAAAAATTTGTTTACCGATACTTGTGATACTGGTGTCTGGTAACTGAACACTGTCCTCACTGCTACCTGTCAGAGAGATAGTCTCAATGTTTATGGACAATTTTTGCTGCAGCGTTTCAATTTCACTCTCTTTAGCATCAAGTTCCATCTGCAGTCTATTTCGTTGCTGACCCTCCTCGTATAGTGCTGCCTGTGTCTCTGACAAATCCCGTTGATACTTCTCTACCATTTTGTTGTATTTCTCCTTTTCCTGTTAGCATATGATAAAAAAACAACATAAGTGCTATTTTTAGAACTAATGGTATGTGGGTGTTTGAGATCAGAAGACACTTAAATGAAACAAAGAAATTACAAAATGTTGCTCTAATCTCATAATAATCACATTTGTATAGCTTTATAATCAATATTTGTATAGCTTCATAGTCAACATTGCACTACAATGACAAGCTCAGATTGAACGGAAAGTAAGACTTGGTTGATACCGTTTTCATGATCTTAAAACGCATGTTCATCTCCACTTCCAAGATGAAATCCTTTGAATATGGATGAGTAATAAAAATCTTACAACTTTACTGTCTTAAATTAAATTGCAGAATGTGGGAATTAAAGTGAGTATATATATAGTACTTCAGATTACTGCTGCATAATCATATACACCTATATGCAAGTGCAATATTAGCAATTGACATACTTATTAAAAGGACAAGGAAGCTGAATCTGCTTTTAGTTTCTTGTGCTAAGAAAGGGTATCATTATATGAATTCAACATCACATTTCTTACCATATTTAGATCCTGTTGAAGCTTACCATATTTAGATCCTGTTGAAGCTTTCTATATTCCTTTTCCTTTCTCTTCAACTCAGTCAATGCAGCACTATTCTTCTTGTTAGGCTGATGGTTACGGAATTCTTTCCTGTTCATAATCTCAGCCAATTTATTTACGGCCTGAAACACACAACAAAAGGGTAGAACTTGTAGTGAAACCCAATCATCTCTACATTTATCTCATTTATTTCTTTATAATACAGCATGTGTTTTCAACAGGTGTTTCTCGCTAACATGTTTTTACCAAGCAAAGATATTATATGGGTTCTCATAGTGCCTGGTAGGCAGACTTCCAATCAGTCAAGAAAAAGAACCTTCAAAATGAAGTAACCATGCAACACAGCTTGCTAAACTGTATTTTTTGTGTGAATAACATGATATAAGTAATATACTACTGATTTTATTTTCTGCATGATAGACACGATACAAAGGACACTCCAAAATATATTTTGCATGGACATGATACAAATGTATATTGCAAAGGGTATTTGAATGGATAGACATGATACAAAATTATACTCCAAAGTGTATCTTGACATGGATAGATATAATACAAAAGTATATTCCAACGTGTTTTGCATGGATAGATAACATACAAAAGAACATTTGAAAGTGTACTTTTAAGGAGATAGATATTAGACAAACGAAAATTTTGCATAAACATGTTATAAAAGTATTTATCCATGGATAGATATGATGCTATACTCTGAAATATATTTCTGCATGGATAGACATGATGCAAAATTATACTCCAAAGTGTAACTCTACAGATTCTGCAATAAGCAAGATGATGTGCTCAACCTGAGTACTGTAATACATCACTCAAAATATTTAAAAATTTGTAAAGCACTTATGACTTTTCCTTTCATTCCAATTCAACATGTTTTGAAGTTTAAATAGTTCCCTCTCCTATAATATTTTAAGTCATTTAATATCCAAGAGTCCTGTCGATAAAGCCAGTTTATTTAACAACTGGCAGCATTTTTAAAAAATATAAACTGGTCCACTACCCGAATTCTCATCATTTATATAATGAATTTGATAAAAAAAAATTAAAACTGAAGTAACCTATCTGTTTTCTTTTAAATGTGTCATATACAGCTGTTAAAAACAGAACATAAGGAAAATACACATAGGTCAATGTGGGACAAACATACTCTCATGCTATTCTTCTGCAGCGGTCTTCTATTTTGAATATAGTCAAACTTATAGGTGGGATTAAAGAGATGACCAAACAAATGATAGGAATTTTTATTGTTGTATTGTTGTTTCTTTTATAAATGTACCAAATAAGTATAAGCCATATTCAGGGGAGCATAACATGTACTTGGGTTAAAAAAAAGTGAAATGCATAATAGTTGGCATATCCATAAATACAACATACATAAAGTATAAAATATATAATGGGTTCATTTTACATTTTTCCTAAAACACAATGAGCACAGTCCAAGTAAATGTTATATTAAGACCATGGCCTGAGCATGCATGTCACACTCACAATCACAGCCATGCTATAAAACATGTGACCTTGACCTCCAAGGTCAAAAGGTGAGAGTGAGCATGTCACAGAATGAATTGTCATAGCTTCACAATGATTCATCCAATGTATGAACAAAATATAAAATCCATAGAAAGTTTAGAAACAAAAAAGCAAATGGAAAAAACTTGAACCAAAACCATTACACATACTTTCTACGATTATGACTTCGACCACATGACGAAATTGACATGAGCATATGCTTTGGAGTGAAATGTCTTAGCTTTAAAAAGATTGACTCCAAGAATCAATAAAATCCATTACTGGGTTTAGAAAAGACAAGCAAATAATGAAAACTTTTAACCAACCATTATATAAAGATTTTGTTTTGGTTATCTTTACACCTAGGTCAAAAAGTGAATGTCAATGAATTCCTTTTTTAAGTTAAATTATAATTCATCACAAGAATGAACAAAATCCATCTACGAATTAAAAAAAAAAAAAAGGAAAGGAAAAGAAACTGTAACAAATTTTCTTAGACTTAAACTCTGACCCACAAAATAAAGCTGTATGTGAAAATTGCACATCTTTAATAATCTTAGCTAAATAATCATTCAAGTATGATGAGAATCTATAATGGTGTTTAGAAAATATATGCAAAATGAAATGCACTGACCAAAACCTTAGCAAACTGTTGATACTGCTGTAAACCTTAGCAAACTGTTGATACTGCTGTAACACAATACTATTCCTGCCAATACCATTGGATAAGTGATTGCAATGCCTTGCTTTCAAATGAAGTTGAGTTGACAAAAATAAAGGCACTAAACATTATGTCAATGACATTATAACATTTTCAGACAGATATATTTGTGAAGTAATCAATTTTACATGTAAATTATGACAATTCTCACCTGAATTTTCTTTAACTTTTCTTCTTCTAGATGCTTCTTTAGCTTATCCATTTCATTTTCATTGACCGCCTTATTTTGAATATTCTTGATTTCTGCAAAAGAATTGAGAAATTTGATACAAATGCCTTAAGACACTATAAGTGTGTTAAAGATTGTCAACTTCTTTTTCCCTTATAGTAGGAAAATGAATCATTTTTGTTGGTTGGGTGGGGTTAAAACTAATTTTAATGATGTAATAGTTACCTGTAACTACTGCATTGCTTACCTTTCCTGGGTGGAATTTACCTTAATCTGTAAATTAAAAAAAAACAAACATCTTCCCATTATATGGAAAGTTCCTGAAGTACAGAACTAAAATTATCACATATCCAGTCTGCTCCCCATATCACAAGCCCATGTGCAATAGTTGTTCTCCATTTTAGGTACACAAACTACTTGAGGAATATCAGAGTGGGGTTGGGAAGAGGGAATCATACGTCATGAATCACAACACAATATTCAGATTATTTTGATCAATGGAGTGAAATTATAACAATATTAAGAAAGAGCCAGCACTCAAGGGGTTTAATTTATCTCGACTTAAAGTGGAAGCTTTATGTTCTCCAGGCCTTAAGAGAAATAAAAATGGCATGGATAGTAATGGATTATTAAGATTCTTCAGTCTTGTTAAATGAAATGGAATTAATTTGTTAGGATCTACCAGGTGATTCTACATTACACGGATAGAAAAAAAAAAGGGTGGATTGAGCAAAAAGCTGATGCTGTGTTGATTCTGTTAAATGTACAAATAAATGATGTGGTATTTATAAGTTGCTCTTTTCAACTATTGTATTTTTGTAAAAAAAAAGTAGCTTTTAGCTAAATCAATTTCACTTCCATAAATGAAATTATTCTGGAGGGGCAACAAACTTTACTATGAAGGTGTGTAATGTTTCATGGCAATTCTCTAGCCAGATTATGACTACTGATAACTAACTTGTGCTAAGTAATGGATGACAGACAACAGAGCATTCCATAAGCTATTCTGGTCTTTGACCAGAAGAGCCAAAAATCATTAGGCTGCCACCTATTAGCAATACTATTAGGTCCAGTACCTTCTTTACCATCATTTATTGGCAAAACAGAAGTCAGCTGGGACTATGCTGTTATACCCAGCCACCTATAAAAAAATACACAAACAGTGCTGCAAGTTTACTACCTGATTTTAGGAGGATAAATGCACATCAATCCAAAAGTAAATGTATGAAGGTTTTTTTATTTCTATGAGTGAAATAGTTTTTCTTCACAGTTTTTAAAGACCAATAACAAAACAAATATTTCTCTTATGTCGAACCATGGATAAGTTATACTATTTTAATTATCTGGTGATCGTGATGGTGATGGTTGCACTATTCTTGTCCCAACAACTGCCTTCCCTGGAACAATCATCATCAATGTGAGTGCAGACACCTTCAATTTCCTGTTCTTCATCCTCAAAACTATCAGTCCTTCCTTTGGAATCATTCACCATCAAAATATCAATTTGAGGTACAAAGTTTGAGCTCTTTATCCATTTCATAACATGGCAGGTTTGGGGTATAAGGAATTTATAGGTAGGACTATCAATCACAACTCAGTATCCTACAATTAAGTTTTTGACTTGTGTTGTGTACTGATTTTTTTCAGACATAACCAGCACAGATTTAATGCATAACAAGAAAAACACACAATTATGGGGGAAGGGGGGGGGGAGGGTAACATAAAGGTAGTACAAGGATGTATTTCATAAACACTCGTGATTATATAACATGCATATTGCACCTGACAAAAAGTCTTTTGTGAATTTGATGGATTAACTGTATTCAAACAAATTATAAGAACACAAAATACCTATATTATGATTTACTGTTCTGCAAGAATACTGTACAACAGAGTACAAACCTTCTACGAGTTTCTTTATCCTGTTGTTGAGGTCATCCTTATCTATCTGATCTTGTTCCATTTTCTTGCCAAACTCTCTCTTGGATTCCTCTAGCTGAAATAGAACATGAACATTAATACAATTGCCAATTTCTCCTAATGAAAAATGTTTCTTCAAGAATACTTACCCAATCATAATACCTTCAGAAAAATACTACCACCTCACAAATCCAGCCCTCCCAGATACTACTTTTTAACTAAAGGGAGCTAAAAGTTTTTTCTGACCTATGGCAGTTGGGCACAGTGATCTTCCCTAAGGTGTAAGACTTGGCACCAAAGCCTAAGAATGTGTTAGTTACTGCTGAAGCGGAGGGCACACTCACTGCAGGGAGACCGGCAGGGTGTTTGGATATGTACTCTCAAAGAAACATTTTGTTAGGAATTATTGATTTCTTCTTTAAATACATTATCCAATCATAATAACCTAGGAGAATAGTTAAGAGGAAGAATGAGGTACAATCCTGGTCACCTAAGGCATGGGAAACAGCTTTTAGGTAACCAGACTTCATCTGCTGGGCCACAGCTTCAAATATGGAAATATTTTCCTCTGCAAATCCAGGAAGCTGTCGATCAATCTGAAAGTATGTTCTGTTGAACTGCAGAAATAGGTCCTACCAGATCGAACTGGGCCCTTTGGCATGACAGATCGGAGATAAAAGCTAGAGAATGTGGGCTCAAATCTCCATCCCACAGAATGAATGATATCAGTTAGCGAACAGTTCTGGTCAAATGCATGACTGGTGGGAACTGTTCTAACCTTGTGAGCCAAAATATGTATTAAATTTGTTTGATCTGAAGTTATTTCTCTATATACTGAGCGAATAACCCACTAAATTCAGGATGAAATTGTCTGTTTTGATATATCCTCCTGCCCTTTTATAAGAAGTAAAAAGAGGCATGATCCTCTCTCTGCTGGGAAAAATGTCCCCTGACTGTACAAATCACAACATTGAAGTTGGCTCCTGGATGTTATGAATGCCTTGGAATAGAAACTGACTAATAGGAGTTTTTATAAGCACTAGAGACTTGCATGTACATAAAATAATCATAGCCTGAACTTAATCTGAAGTTGCTTAGGCTTCCTGTGAAAGTACCTAAATGTGTGAAGATGACAAAGTGTTATCAAATTTTAATGGCAGAACTTATTCTAGAAAGGAAGAGCAAAAGTTGTAAATATAGACGGTGAATAGTTTCCTTATAAGTGAAAAGCTCCAACATGTAATGGTATATCTTCCACATAGTTTCTGCAAGGTCTCTCATAATGAGTGTGTGCTTCTTGGCATGAGCAGAAGTATTAACTGATATTCTTGGGTTTTGCTGCATAATGTTATATCTAAGGGGAGATCACTTGGCCTAACCGCCATATAGGTTGGCAGACAACTTTATGCTCCCTTTAGCCAAAAGTAGTGTCTGGGAGGGATGGATTTGCGAGGCAGCAGTAGTTCTTCTAAGGTATTATGATTGGATAACGTATTTAAAGAAGAACTACAAATACTCAAGTACAAGATGGAACCAACTTTAAACTGTATAGACCTAATAATGTTGTATAATGTACCAGCAGATCTGGGTCCATGTAGTGTGTTAGTAATAATCAGTTAAATGAAAACAAGCCCTAATCAGTGGGTGCATACTTTGTTGTTTGTAGTTGGACCAAACTTATATGTGAATATTGACAGTAGTATTGGACCTGGATCAAAAAAATAATGTCTTATATATTTTTCTTCTGTTTAGGTCTAGATTTAATATACCTATCGATGTAGAATATTTTTGATGTTCTGCATGAATGTTGAAAGAAAATGTTGGATGACAAGACCATGTGCTGTACATGCAGCTCTGATATTTCTAAGGTACATGATTTGGATTTTTTTATATTGGAAACTCTTACATAATCTGCAAGAATGTTCTGTTTATGCCAACAAATTGTAGTGGTGAGTTAAGAACATAAATTTGAAATCTGGTAGCTGTATAAGTAAATAAATTTCTATATGCCAAAAAATATATGTAAATTAATTTCCGTTAAATGGGATGTTACATGTATTTTGCCCTATTTTGATAATGCATAATGATTTTTAGTTGCAGTTTTTTTTTGTGACATGTAAGGTTCTAAAACAAATACAAAAATATTTTAATGTTTAAACCCAACAATAAATGAAACCAACAAAGCTGAAACCATTCATCACAATAAACTAATAAAAGAAACAAAATTAAAATTGAATTTACTTAAAGGGCACTAGCAACACAGTATTCACTCATCATTTTTTCCGGAGAGAAAAGGTGCCTGTGTACTAAGTGATTTGTATACTACTGGCTCAAACCAGCCTCCAAAATCTTGAAGCCAATTTTGTTGCCAATCCTAAAACTGTGTCACCAATTCATTTCTATGTCTCCTTCAACTGACTCAAGAGTTTTGTGGAAATTAGCTATTTTCTTCAACCTTCAAGCAGATGGCTCATTCTATTCCTAACATCATCACCGACATCAGATAATTTGAAGAAAAAAAACAAGAACCTTATATTAAAAATAGTAAGATTTTCTCATACCCATGACACACTGACTACAATTTGAGAAAAAGCAAAGAATTTAAATTAAATCTCATTATTCAGGGTTATCAAATTTTATAGTTTCTAAATAATTCAAAGTGATGGGAAATTGGGGAGAATTAAGTTGGAGGTCAAACTTTTTAATGGCGAAATATTTTCATAATCAACTGATGTTTATCTGGCTCTGCAAGTATAATACACATAATATAATACACATGATATAATACACATAATGATCATTCTTCAAACACTATCCCAAACTTTCTATTGTGAATATGAAAATCTGATAAATAAATTAATAATGAGTATTAAACAGTAAACCTCAAAAATAAGCACTATTCCTGAAATAAGTGACTAAAAACCATTGAAGGATATCAGCTCATCCTAGTGTGTTTCATGTAAAATATCTGATATATCCATTCACCTCAAAGTAGGTTCAAGTCTTGCTCATTTCCTGGAGTATCACATTTGTATGGTGTGCAGTAAAAATGCACTTGAAAACTTAGTATAATAACTGAAATTCCATGCAAGTATTACTATTTGGGATTGAACTGTAATGGTTTCAGTGAGAGACAGTAGGTACCCATTTGATGCATGACTAATTTAACTCTGCCTTCCAGTTGATTTGAAGTGAAATATCACAGACAAGGAATTCTAAATACATTTCACCATTATACCTATGGTTCAAAAAAGCCATCTGGCAATTTAATCGATTTCCCCTACAAAACTACTTTATGGTAATTACAAATGATATTAATAGTGGTACCATCTGAATCGTATTGTCTTTCTTGGTGATGTCACTTTTGTGCCGAGACATAAGTTCTTTTATTTCTAGTTCAATCATGGTTTTCTCCTTCTCCACATCCGATAGCTGCTCCTCAGCAATTGTTCGAGCCAACTGTTCTGAATCAGCCCTTTGGAGAGCTATCTGCAGCTGTGTACCTATAGATTCCCTGAAATGGAAAAAATGAATGCCATGTGATGAAAATATTGTAAAATAATTTCCAAAAGTAATTTGAGAAATATGTGCTTGTTAGTTAAAATTAAGTTGAACAGAAATGTAAATCATTTTTATCCGATCCATTTTGAGTTATGCAATGAGGATATTACAATGCTATTATAAAACTATACTATATTAAATTGTGTTTCCATTGAGAATTTGCAAAAAGAATGTGATAGAGTTACATACATGCCAACACCGAGATGGGTAACATGAATTTCTGTTAATAATACAAGTTTCAAGAAGGCATAATCTGGGTATAGAAAGAGTAATCTATATATTACTAGTACTAATATTAGTAACCCTATTTCATTGAGGATATGATATTGTAGCTATTACAGGCCATAATTACTGTAAACTCTGTGAAAAATGTACATTTGTTTTACTGTGTGTGATTTTTATTGTTTAGCCTTTAAAAGTTTTTTCAGTCATATTGTTATGTCTACAGTGAGACAATTAATAGTGATATCTAACACTGGGACATCATGCTGCAGACATTTGGCATCATGTCCTGTCCAGTCATATTTTATCCTGACACCAGGTCAACCACTCCTAAAACTAACCTCTTAATGATGAGCACCTAGCTAGCAGCTGATCTAAAAGGTCAAAAACCTTGGCAAAAATGGGCAAAATCCATGTGGATTAGAAACAAAATACAAACAACAAAAAATAATGAAAAATTATTTATATTCAACACTCACTTAACTAGTCAACATATTTAACTTTTGCCTAATGATCGTGGTCCACAAATTCTGTAATAAGTGTGACAATGTGCTCAAGATGGCAGCAACGGCGACCATATTCCCCATGTCAATATGACCATTCATTCCAAATGAATAGTGTTAAAAAAAATTTCATTTAAGACCATCTTGACATTGGAACTGATATGAATTTTCATTTAGGCTGAAATAGCAAAAAGATTTTTGTTATGTCTGCCATTGTGATCATATTCTCCATGTTTATTTCATTAAGGACCAACTAGATATCCATTTAGGAGTAGCAATAACAAGATTCTCAAGATCATAGCCATATTGACTTTCAGATCGGCATTATTTCCAAGATCATAGTCATATTGACTTTCAGATCGGCATCATTTCCAAGATCATAGTCATACTGACTTTCAGATCGGCATCATTTCCAAGATCATAGCCATATTGACTTTCAGATCGGCATCATTTCCAAGATTCAAAGAATAACAAGACAAACTAATAATAATTATCATGACTGCTGAAGACTAAAAAACTTGCATGCAGTTATTATCATTTTGTATTTAGCCTTCATCTCTTTTATCAATATGTGCATTGTTACAACAAAAGTATTGATGCATTGTCAATAAATTGTTTCACCCCAAGTTCCATTCTGGAGGTGTAGTACATTTTTTAAACATGGCTGTTGTGGTGTAAATTGATGGATGTCTGAACAGCACCATTTTAATTTAGAACCAACCACACTTATGCTAATCAACATACAGATGTTGGAAAACGGATGATGGACAATGGTCATCCCATTAGATCTTCTGGACAAGGACCAGTAACAATTAAGTAAAGAATCCAAAATATATAAATGGTTCTTGAGCCTTGCAAATTACAAGTAACATCCCAGGTGAAGATATATTAAGTAAATTGTGAAATGCTACATCTTAAAAAAAACAACAGAGTTTATTAGACAAAACACATAAAAGGTATTTCTCAGTCAGTGTCTAGGTCCACGAGTACAATATTTCTTGGATTAACAAGGATCTGCTGTAGTGGATATTTTTAAAACTTTTGGATGAAGACAAAGACACATTATACACCTGCCTTGTGTATGATACTCCTTTATAGAGATAAAAAATTTTTTTAGAAGAAACAAATTTCCTTCTTTTGGTCACCGAGACCTTGACATCTGATCTCAAAATCAATAGATTTCTTTATTACCCTAAGTGCAAGCTATCCAAACTGTGTGGACAATCAAGGAAAGCTAAAGTTATTGTGCAAGAAACTAGTTTTCTTCTTGCAGTCAATGACCTTGACCTGTGATTAAGCCTGAACTCAGCAGGCTTCTTCTTTATATCATGTGAAAGCCATTTACAAAGTATAGCAACTGTAGATGATGGAGAATGCAAGTTACTGTGTGAAAAGTATTTTTATTATTTTCGCCTCAGTGACCTTAGCCTGAGTTTTAAGCCTAAAAAAACAGTGGCCTTCTTTAGTCCATGTGCAAGTATCAACAAAGTTTGATAAGTAATTTTAAAAAACCCCAGCTATTTGTGCAAAAAATGTTTTTCCTCCACTGCAGATGGTGGAGAAGTAAAGTTCTTCTGTCCAAACAGTTTTTTTTTTTATTCTACTGGTCTTACGACCTTATCCTTGGAGTTTAAAGCCATAAATTGACAAGGTTTTTCCTTAGCCAAAGTGTAAGATATCAACAAAGTTTGGTAACTGCAGATTTTGAAGTAATGAAGTTATTGTGTGAAAGCTATTTCTTAAGAGTTTTGAGCCCAAAATCAATAGGGTTTACCTCACTCCAAGTGCACAATGTTGCTAACTGCAGATGGTGGACTACTTAAGTTATTGTGTGAAAAAAAAACTTTTGAAAGACTGACAAATGGACAGACATGATAACAAAATACTAAATCTGTGGTGTTCAATATAAGCAGAAACAATTTGTATTTCTTCAGTCACATGACCTTTACTTCTGACTCCTATATGGTGTACCCATAAGGGTATCAACTTCCAAAATCCAAATTATAAGTAAGGGTTACAACACTTTTGTGGTTACAATTGTGATCAGACAGAAAGATGGACAGATGAACTGCCATAATTACAGATAGATGAGTGGAATCTGTGATTACTATAGGCTAATTGCATCTTGATACAGGCCCTAATGAACTGAAATAAATGAAATAGCAATTATAAAACAAAATTTTATCATTTTTATGGAATCCATAGCCATGAGTTAGCAGTATACAGAGGGGATATAGAGTGAGAGAACACTGTACTTCACAGTGAGGGAATATTATACTTTATAGTGAATGAACACCGTGCATATCGCAAAATTATCTGGGAACTTATTCTCATAAAGTTAACTCGATAGTAATATTTTAACATACTTTTCCTGTTCCAGACCCCGCAGGTCAGCAACATGATCTTGGACAAGTTTATTTTTCTCTTCCACCTCCTCCTTAAGTTCTTTCACCTGTGTTCTGTATAGTGACTGTAATAAAGAACAAGGTTTCCATGGAACACCGTATCTTGCTCAACAAAAGCATTATTATATATAACACTTCAAAGACCTTAAAAAAAACCAAATCTTCAAGTTGTTCTTGATAACATTAGGAAAACAACATGTCCTGCCAGAAAATTCTGAAAGTTACACACTTTTGGGGATTCTGCTGACAGAGGTAAGATAAAGTATACCTTTAAATCTCAAATAGGTTAACAAATATTTACTTGATACTAATTTTTTAAAAATCATCGCAAACTGATAAAAAATATCTCCCAGCATTCCAGACAGGAAGTAGAACTTTTTAAAAAATTTAAATGTTGTGTCAATCAAGCATCAGAATAAAATATTTGTGTTCAATAACTTTATGAAAGTTGCCATCAAACATGTTTGTAAACTCTTGAAGTATAGTGTTTAATAAAACCCATTAAGAACCACTTCAATCAAATATTGCAGGTTTTCAATACAACCAATATTCTAGTAAATATTAAAGTTATCCAATTCATAGAAAGGCAGCAGTGGAAATTTGAAATTATTTGAAAAGAATTCAAAACAAAGAACTACAATTTGGAATTTAATGTGGTTTTTAAGATTTTGGACTTGGAACATATTTAAATCATTAATTGGGACCCTGTTTAGTAATTCAGTACCCCTAGAATCTCACTTACTTTTTGCTGACTGAAAAACAAAAAGTTGTTGAAATGTGCTTTTTAGCCCTGAAGTTCTAGTATTAATTTTCTTTTAGTGATCAAATAAGTAATTATGAAGTAACTTTTTGTAAATCCAGCTATTAAAGTGAGCTTTTCATCCTGTGTAACTTACCGAAAAGTACTGTTCAGCTTCAAGTTGATCCTGCAGTTCCTTCATCTGCAGGTCCATCACAGACATTTCTCTGTAAATAAAATGTATTCACTAATTTTACAGCTTTAAAACAACTGTCTTGTTTAAAATCGATGCCACCCTCTTGCTGATGTTAAAGGGATTGTCCCACAATCATTGCTAGCATTGATCACATTTGAGAATTTGTATGATAAAGCACAGATTAATATATGATACATTAATGGTACACATATTTACAGTGTTCTCATTGTTTGACAGTCAAATGAAATTAGTTGACTTAACACATAACTATGATGCCAGCTGATAAACAGTTAGATTTTATGTACTGTTGAATATTTTTTTGGTCTCCCCTTTACTTGATTTGATACAAATAAATAATTAATGTGATAATACAATGTAGGTCAATTACTAATTGAGTAACAATGCAATGAACATTTTAGACATCAAATAACAGACATATGCTCAGTCATGATGTGACAGTTGATTGATAATTTTCACATTTGAATACATGACAGCATATCATATTTACCATGATTACAGTGAAAACAATTAAAAATAAAACACTGAAATATGAACTTCACTTATTTAATTGGTATTTATTTTTATGATACTGCCACCAGTAATTAACACATTTTAATTGATTTATATTTTCACATATTTTCACTGTATATTGCTGCTTGCAGTGTTAAAAGAATATTTTAAAAATGAAAATTTAACAATAAATATGACACTTACAAATGCAATGATTTTTTATTCAAATTTAAGGTCACTAACTGCTATTTCTGATCGAAAAATGAATGATAAATCCTGATGATATAAATGAGAGCTATACGTGATTTTATTCACATTCAGCAAATAAGGGTCTATTGTTGGGGTAAATTTTATAAGAAAAAATGGGATACACACTGTTACTCCTATGTTATAAGCAGATCTGCAAGTTATCTGGATGCACTATAACAAGGGATAAGTGTACCTAGATTCTCCAAACCTGTTTACATATCTCTATTGGCATGTCTTCAGCAAGTGAAAAAAAAATCTGAATGAATTTCTCATGGCAAGTTACCCTTTTCAAATGCTTGCTTTTGCCACCTGCAGATAACCTTGCACAAACCTAATGCCACCAAGTGTAAGCTGCTAGCAGTCCATACTGCACGACTTTCAGCCTTGCACAAACTTAATGAAACCAAGTGTCATTTGCTGTCAGTCAGTGCAGAAGTATTGTTAGCTTTGGACAAATCTAATGCCAACTAATGCCATTTGCTTTGCACAAATCTAATGCCAACTAATGCCATTTGCTTTGCACAAATCTAATGCCAACTAATGCCATTTGCTGTCAGACATTACAACAATATTGTGAACTTTGCACAAACCTAATGCCTCCTACAGTCATTTGCTGGCAGACATGCTGCACGACTTTCAGCCTTGAACAAACCTAGTGCCAACTAATGCCATTCTCTGACAGCCTGTACAGCAGACAGCCATCCCCCACTTGTCTAAACAAAAATTTCCAGGTCATCTCTAGATTCTTTCCTGTACGAAATTGTTTTTTTCCAATCTTTACTTATAACATTTACTAAGAAAATCAACAAATTTTGGCTTCAAAAATGTACCTTTTTTTTACATCAAAATCTATTGCTATTTAACTCTCCACAAACATCTGAATTAGATACATCACCATATGCTAATCTATAGGCTGTATCACTAGAAGCAAGTTATTATAACTACTAAAATTTAGATAAGTTTCCATGCAAGTTATTCAAATTCACAAAATATAAATGTTAATTTTTCTCTGCTCAACATCACTTTTCAGTAAAGAAAAGCAATTGTTTTAAATTTTGACAAGAATCCCTTCCAAAATGATATTTCTACTAATATAATGTAATCTCTCTACGAACTGTATACTGAATGCAATTATTAACAAGAATGCCCAGAGCATAGGAAAATTGCCCTAGCAGTCTGTAGATTTCTTCATATTTAGTATGGTGTACTAGGAAAATTTGTTGTAGAGATTAGCTAGGGGTGGGAGGGTGGTTAAGGTTAATATTATTAATGTTTTAACACTGTGTTCCCAGTAAGGATTCACAAAAAAATAAGCAAAGATTTAACAAAATATCCTTTTACTAACATTACATATCCATAGAGGGGCTGGGCAAATATGGAGATGATTACAAAGTAATCAGTCTAGTTGACTAATCACATAACCAGAGTGCTTGGATGGACTATACAAACATGTTTCGAACAAGCACCCAAATGATCCATATGACAACTGTATCTCAACTGAATAATGAGTTCTACAACCTCTCAAAATTTCAGAAAGAACTCACAATTATGACTCACTTTAATATCTTCTGCACTCAAGTAATAGCTTAAAATTTCATGTTTTTCCCTGATTTTTAAATAAATATAAAATTTTTAATTAATTAATTTAATTAAACTGTTCTTCTCAGCCAGGAACAAAGGCGTTATATCTCCAGACCTCTTCCCAATTTTCTGGTAGTGTGAGATCCCCAAGTAGGACTGTTAGCCTTGCACAAGCCTAATGCCACCTGTTGCTACTTACTGGCAGCATGTACAGTCACACTGCTAGCCTTGAACAAGCATAATGCCAGCTATTGCCATTTACAGCCATGCACAAGTCAAAAGGCACCTATTGCCATTTACTGGCAGCATGTACAGTCACACTGCTAGCCTTGCACAAGTCAGATGCCAACTACTGCCATGTACAGCCTTGCACAAGCCAAATGCCACTTAATACTAGTCTTATTGATGTAAGTCATGCAACATAAAGCTTCTTCCCCCTTCATTTAATCCATCTTCTTTCATTTAATCCAAATGTATGGAGACAAAAACAAAATGCTCGAAATGAGTCATGCTCTACTGAGTGAAATGAATTTATTGAAATCCAAAATAACACCATTTCTTCCTTTTAGCTACTGAATGTTGAAGCCATCTATGATATTATTCAACAATAACAAGATTTTCAAATTTGCTCCTGTGGTGGACAAATTGGATGTCAGTTTTGTTCCATTTTCATTTAGGACAAAGTTGACATTATTTAACAAGTCTTTTAGTGAAAACCCAACGTCATAAATATCATCCATTTTGAGGGAGTGATTACAAATATTTTTGTGACAGCCATCATGGCAGCCATATTGGATGTAATATAGTCCCATTTTTCATTAAGGATAAAATAGGCATCATAAGAAGTCAGGATAACAATATTTTCAAGACAACCACCATGGTGGCAATATTACGAATTAAGACATTCTTCTCAAAGACCAACTAGATATCATAAGAACCCTTTCCGATGAAAAACCCAAAATGACTTCTCATTTAAAAGCAGCAGCAAAAACAAGATTTTCAAGATGGCCACAGATGGACGTGAAATCAATACTATTTTAAAAAAAGATCAAGAAAACATTATAAGAAGACTTTTAGTGAAAACCCCATACCAATGGTCTTCACTTAAATCAGGAAAATGCCTCACAGAAGATCAAGAGATC
>QKMX01351785.1:0-13630 GCA_003401595.1 Venustaconcha ellipsiformis
TATATATATATATATATATATATATATATATATGAAAGATATATCATAAGTGATCTATGAACAACTATATACAATTTGCATAGATAATAGATATCAACTTAAACTAGCATAAAACACTTTGCTGTTAGGACTCAATGTTGCATAACTTTACCCATTTCATACGACAGACTTATACATATAATCTCATTCTTGAGAGAAACAGGTATGTGTAACATATGTAAATCTATTCTGTAGAAGGTGTAATTATATAAATCCACTTAAAAAGTCTGAAAACAATTAAAACTTTTCAACAACAACACATGTACAAAAGAGGGCATGAGATATATGAGGAATATTAGGTGCGCTGTAATTTTCTCTATGACAGTGATTGGTAAATAGACCTCAAACAAAGCATCTGTTTGGTCAGTTACATGTCTGATTGATTGATTAGCAGCCCTGGCTTCGGTACAAAACCTTACAGCAGTTTACAAGGTGGTTTAAAAATTTGGTCTTTAAAATTATGCTGACAATACAGTGCTTTCATTTAATGACAAAATCAAAGGCATTAAGTGGAAAAAAGTATATTTGTGTGCAACCAGGTGTGGATAGAAATTATATATCCTTCAATTCACACATACAAAACCCATCACATGCAAACAATTTATTAAACTTTGAGCTAGCTGTTTTCACTGGATAATTAATTGCTGGGAAATGTCTATAAATCATCAATTTTGCATTTGATCTGTGAAAAAATGCTATGACATTGGCATTTTGCTTCAGCAAAATTAAACCATGAAATACACAGTGTATGAATATAGTTAACTAGGCTGGGGCAAACACATTCCAATTGTGGAAAAAAATGATAAATTTGGTGAAATGAATGGCATTTTTATATTCTGAAATGAGTGTGCTGGTAGACAAACAGTACTGGAAAAGAAAAAGTAAAATGATGTCAATTCTAGTAGTATATAAATCTACAAAAATAAATCCAACCATTTTATAGTGCCATCAATTTATTAGTCATATACTGCTTGTGTACTGATTGTCATGGAATTATGTATACTTTATGTTTATGTATTACCTAAACTAAAATGTAATCAGGTTTCACTTCAAAAACATTCATAGTTATGTAAATGCATACTTCAATACCCATGTGGTAGCTGTAACACTTCATTGTTGTTAATTTCTAAAAATTGATCATCTATGGAGATAAATCCATAAGTCCATCGTTTGTTTTTAATTTTTATTCATTAGATCTTGTTGATTGCTTGTTTAAGTTACATATTATGATTAGTTCCATTTAGGAAAGTTATAATTTTCCTTATATCAGTTGTCTAACTCAGAATGCATCATTTTGTTAAATCCATTGTTGGATTTTATGTGCAAATGTTTGGTATCAGATTTAGCCATTTTTCAATCACATTATAAACAAATATTTCATTCATCAAAATTGTTTTTAGTGTCAATAAAATCTAACCCCAAACCCGGATCATCCTGTTATGTGTTTGAGCCAGATCAACTCTTGACTTCTAGTGTTTCATTATAACCTAATCTCAACCAGTATGATCCTGTTCCAATGATCAGAGACAAAATATTTTTATTACATTAATCAAGTATATTAACAAAGAGTTTTCAATTTATTAAACATTCATGGTATCCAGGAAAGGCAGTATTTTAAAACTATATTCCTGGGTACTTTAATTACTCAAATAATTCATATGAAAATAATACAAACTTCAAAATGCAATATTTTGGTGACTATGAAGAAAGTGCCTTTCTTGGGCTCCAAGTATGTTTGACTGGAACAGCCTTAAGTAATTCCTACCCAAAAAAATATCAGATTTATTTTAAGAACAGTGGCGAGTATATCTTCTGAAGACTCAAGTATAATTACCTGTAGTTTTTTATTATGTAAAACTGTCTTGCTTCTTCAATCATCCAATGACAAAGTGAATCATAACAATAGTGTATTAAAACATACCTGTTAATGTAAAGCATTTTTTTAAGTAGAGTATTTTAGCAAACTTGTTAAGCATTTTTTATTTCAAGTATATTAACACACCTGTTTAAGTAAAGCATTTTTTGTCAAGTATTGCAACAAACCTGTTAATGTAAATCATTTTTTTGTCAAGTATTTGAACACACTTATTAATGTAAAGCATTTTATGTCAAATATTTTAACATACCTGTTAATGTTAAGCACTTTTATGTCAAGTACTTTAACACACCTGTTAATGCAAAGCATTTTTTATGTCAAGTATAAACATCTGTGGAAATTAAATCTTAAAAACAAAGTCACTGTGGCATGTTTACCATTCTTATGACTTAGTGGCATGATTACATTTCCAAAAAGTTTTCAACAAAATCTTTGGATGCTTGCAGAAACAGATTGCAATTTGATTTGAAGTTGTAAGTGCTTTCAGTATTTCAAATGTCCAATTAACTTGCCATGTTTCCGTAATTCAATTTTCGACAGTGTAACCAGCATCAATATCCTTAAACATCAAATACAAAACTGTTATATCATAAATGATATTTCAATCTGCTTTTACAATTAAGTTTTTATTTAAGATTAGCGTGGAAAATACAGAGCTTTTGTCAGAGTTGAGGTTACTTCTGGGATGGGCAGTCTGTCAAAATACATTGGCATGACTGAGTTTGACTTTTTAGACATAAGCCTTGTATTCACTCTGGCATTGATTCGTAGACTCAGTTGATGAATATCCAAGGGTCTCTTTCCTGGATTTTGTTTTTCATCCTTGACTGTCTCAATCAAGTCTTTCATGAATATACATTCAAATATGTCTGAGAACTTTGGATCAGGAAATAAAGATTCTGAAATGTGAAAAAATATTTAGATTAGTCCTGACTCAACCGACATGATTTTGTTATAAATTATATATTCAAATGAATTCCATTTTCAAACGATTTGTAAATCTTTGAAGGAAGATACAGAAGACCATAGTTAGGACAACATGAAAACAAACTATTAAATAAAATAACTCATACATTATGAAGATCATTACATCAGTGGGGTTTTTTACCCATAGATTGTGACCCAAAAGTGGACTAATGCTGCTTTTTTACCCATAGATTGTGACCCAAAAGTGGACTGATAAGCTGTTTTTTAACCCATAGCTTGTGACCCAAAAGTGGACTGATATGCTGTTTTGAACAGGTTGCTGACATCAACCTTAATAATATGAAATTTCCTACCCATTTGGATTTTTAGCATTTGATGGGTCAAAAGGCTAACAACATATACCTAATCTGGGTTGCCACTGATTTTCATGTTTAATAAAATACATATCATGAATTATAGATGCAATTTGGGTATTTAAAGAGTATGATTATAAACATGTGCTTATTGGGTGTAATTTGGGGTTTTTTCTTTACTTTCTGATACTAAAAAATGTCACTGATGATTAAACAAACTTTATAAGTTCTTAAAACATTTGCTATTCATTTAAGTTCTTTCTATCACAAAAAGTAAAATAGAGCCATGTAATTGATCATCATCATGGAATCATTTCATTATATTTTTTTTAAAAAAAAACATCATTCTCTACACAGTCACATCAATCATTAAATTTAATCAAAACAGAATTATTTCCACTGGTGACCAATTTTTTCTAGTAAAATGTTTGTTTGCTTAATACTAACACAATCATAATACCTTAGAACTGCTACTACTTTGCAAATCCAGTCCTCCCAGGTTAAAATTTAGCCAAAAAGTCAAAAAGTATCTGCCTACTTAAGTGGCAGTAAGAGTGATCTCCCCTTGATTTCAAGATTGGATCCAAATCCCATAAATTTGTCAGTTACTATGTTCTATATATGGATGTAACTGTGGAGAGGCTGTATGTGTATTATGATTGGGTAAATATTATCGAAAAAACACATTTTACAAGAAAAAAATGGTGTCTTCTTCAAATATGATGCCCAATCATAATACCTTAGAAGAAATGGTAAGAAGCGGAGGAAGATAATCCAGAGAAACCACCTCCAGTCCCCAATGGTATGTAAGACAGCTTCTAGATAACCAACTGGAAAATAGACTCCATATGCCAGGGAGTGGCTTAAAAGGGAAACATTTTTCCTCCCACAAGTCCTGTGGAAGTCATGTTGTTGTTGTAGGATTTAACATATTTCAGCACAAAATAGGCTACACATGGCAGCTAGTGTAAATGGTGACTGAAGAACCTGGCAAAACCCAAGAAAGAACCACCGACCCACAAGAAGCTACTGCAAAGCTTTTTCACATACCCACATTGGCCATATCTGAGATTTGAACCAATGCAAACAGAGATGAGCTGGCAGCAATCCATAACAGGCAGCGCTTAAGACCACTTGGCTACTCAGGGCCCCAAAGGAAGTCATGAACATGGGTTTAGTCCAACATATATCCCACTTTATTCATTGCAAAAGTGTACATGTTGATATATTACCCTTCTCCTCATTGAATGCAAATGAGTTGTGATATTCCTTGATGCAGCTTGGCCTTTCTGAAATACGTCAGAGCACACACTTGGCCCTGTAGATGACCTTGAGATGAAATGTCCAGAGTAGACAGGAACTATTACCTATATCTGATAACCTATGAACTTTTCTTAGCAATAAAAGCAGAGTGCTTCATAAGTGATACCTGATACTGCCTGTTGATGGGTTCACCAACAGGAAAAGTATTTGCTGATTCGCCTGCTACATAAGCAATGAGGAGGTAGGCCTTATATGAGAGGTGCACTAATTATTCTCTTTAGAACAGTTCAAATGTTGTCTTGTTCAGTCAGGTTAATACCCATGATAAATTCCACTTGGGAAAGGATCCAGTATCATTGGACAGGTGAAATCCCAAATAATAACACAGTATGCTAGTGATCATGGAATGGAAAGTTTTATTGTGATCAAAGCAAACGCTTGCCATTGTGGTTGCTTAACTCAGATGAGGGAAGATCTCTATATCTGGCAATTCTGCTGTGAGACTGATGAAGTTAATCCAAAATTCCCATACGAGTGAAGTAATCAGGATGAGGAGACATGCCAATTCTTTCGATTCCTGTATCACCTTCAGAACCTGAAGAGTTGGAGAAGTGTATACATGTGATTATTCCAACCGTTGGAAAGAGAATCAATTATCTTCGTCTTATGGATCCATGACTGGTGACACAAAATGTTTGGATTTTGGCATTCCACCTTTGTCAATAGGTATTTCATATGTCAATCCCATTGAGCATCTGCTGAGTGAAAACTGAGGGATGAAGAGAGCAGTCCATTTATATTAGTTCCTTCTTGCAGAACAATGGCTCTGCCAATACACTAGTCAGCATAGGAAATGTCAAATGTAAACATGGATTTGTCATTGACACCACTTTAGAAAATCCCAAACAAGAATACAAAGGTCTGGGGCCTAGGTTCTGCTTGAGATAAGTCACCACAGTGGAGTCACTGACAGAATGAAAACTCCATTCACATGCAGGTTCTCCAAAAATGAAAAGCTTTCACAACTATTTTCATCTCAAGAATGTTGATATGTAAATAATGAATCTGAGGGGACTCACTCCTATGGTATCCTGAAATGGTAGAAGACTTGCTCCCTAAGGTCAATTCTTTTTTTCATCTTTACCAACCATATTTGTCAGATGTTGTACTTGCAGATGTATCCCCGACACAAGCCAAGGGTGCTTTCCATAACTTTAAGATGCCACCTTATATTGAGCAGATTGTGAAAGTCGGTCTAGTGGTCAAGGTTTGGCCTCCATTTCGACCACAGAATCTTTGTTATAAGAGCCAAAGAAAGCAATCCAGGACTAAGAAGTCTACCATTACATTAATTTAATTCTCATTCCTGGGGGAAAATACATTCTTACATGAATACTGGACTCCAGACCTAGCTGACTGTACTCTTGAAAAGGATAAGAGGCTGAAGATGTCCCTGTAGAGAATGAGATGGAGGACAACTTTAGCAGAACAGGTAAGAGGTGGAGGAGGGTATATCCCCTAGCATCAGAGATGCCACTTCCAGACACCTAAGGTAAGTGAATCAGCTTGTAGGTAATCCAACTGGAGAAGACTCCAGCTGTCTGAGAGTGGCTTCTGATAGGGAATATTTTTAATCCCCCAAATCCAGCAGAAGTTGTGAAGCCACATCTTAAAAAGTCATTGAACAACCTGGAAAGGTGACCTGTCACACCATGGGTCCACTAGATCAAATTGAGCATCTTTGGGACAAAAAGATCTCTGTGGTAAAAACTGGATAATGTCTACTCTGATCTCCATCCCATGGCATGAATAATGTCAGAGAATAGTTCCAGTCAAAGGTTATGCTTGTGAAAACTGCTCTAACATTGTGGGCTAAAATGCAAAACAAATTCTTTGACCTGGAGTTTTTGATTGATATGCAGAGTGAATAATCCACTTAATCCAGGACAAAAGAGTTATGTGCTGTTATATCGTCCTGTCTCTGTTAATAAGTAAAACTAAGAGGGATCACCCTCAACACAATGGCTCTGATATTTTAAGATAGTTCATACTGGATCTTGTAGATGTTCTTGCGGTGATGTGTTTAGAGTAGAAAGTGATTTCATTACAACCATCTGGTAGCCATGGATGAGAGCCTGTTCTTGGCAATGAAAGAGGGTACAGTCCTGAATGAAACTGACTTGTCTTGTCCGAACTGCATGTAATTCAGGTCAACTGATAAGGCATGTATTATAATGATTGTGAATGCTGTCATTAATGTGAATGAGGAAGCAGGTTTTGTATGAACACGAGTCAACGATGCCCTTGTAAGTGGAGGCTTCATGTGCAATAATGATCCATTGCACTTAGATTTTGCCTGCTGACTGCCAGAGTAGTGAGAACGGCAGCATTTGCGGGATAGGTGAACTAATTAAGCTCTTGAGAGCAGTTCAATTGATGTCTTTCTCAACCCAATTAATCCCAATGAAGTGTCCACCTGGACATGGGTCCAAGTGCCATTGGCGAGGTGGAAACCAAACAAATATAATATCAGACTGGTCTTTGTTTCATGCAATACATGTATCTTCTTCTCTATGATAGCACGGTGTGCTAGTGATGGTGGTACATAAAGTTTAGGTGTAATGGGTGCTGTTTCTCATCAAAGGGACTAGAAAGCTAATCTGGTGCATATGGCTCAATAAAGTACTCTTATGTGAAGCACAGAGATTGTATTCCATTACTTTCCTATACTGACCCAGTTGGTCCTGTATTCACTATTTTAGTAGAGTAGATGAAGAGATGCTTAGATACTGTTAGTTCCTGTATTAAGTTCTGACTCCAAGGTGTTTATATATATATATATATGTTGATCCCCTCATGCATGTATTCTATGAAACTGAGGGATGAAATGGCCATTCCATTTGAATGAGTTCCTGCTTTTGGAGTCCATCTGTACATTAGCCAGCCTTAAAAATGTTAACTGAAACCTGAATTGCCAGAGGACACCAATTTAGAAAATCCCAAACAAGAAAACAAAGATCCAAGTACTTGTTCCACTTTAAGATCAGGCATCACAGTGAAGTTATCAGGCAGAATGAGAACTTGATTCCATTGTAGGTTCACCAGCTACCAATGATAGGATTTCAAAAAACAATCATTTCAATCATGTGGCCATATAAATAATTATCATGTGAGGGACATGCTCCTATATCAGTCATGAAAGGTAGCAGTCTTGCAAACCTCTGACTTTGCTTCCAAAAGGGATTGTGATTGCTGGAGGATGTGTTTGCAGAAGTATCAAAGTGCCTTCATAATGCAACCTCAAACAGTTGCCAATTGAGAGAGTTGATTTAACTGTCAAGGTTCAGTCTATATTTAGGTCATGTAATCATTGTGATGAGAGTCCAAAATAAAGTGACGAAGGAACAAGACATATGCTGCCATAATGAGCAAAACTCAGCTGGTGAATTAATTCTGTAGCAGATGGATTGCATAAAAGAAGGACAGAATTTACCACAATGAATTCAAATCTCCTTTCTTGGGAACACATTCTTCTTACCTGAACATAATCCAGACCTATTCAACTGAATGCTGAAAGTGTACGAGATCTAAGCTGTTCCTGTTGACAAGAAATTTAGAATGAAAGGAAGAAACATATAAATGATGTTACAAAAGATTGGAGTCTTCTTCCTACTGAGTTCTAAGATTAAGGTATGATGTGGGGCCTGCATGTCATCAAGATGAGGATGGTCTCTTTTACATAGTTCAGAAGTTACAGGACTGTTTTCCAGTGGCATGCACTCTGGGGATATCCCAGTGACCCTGTTGGTTGCCTTGTAAATTCCTCCACTATCACTGTAAGAGGTTTGGTGGTTTGCAATGAAGTTTGTCTGCCTTAGCATTAAGGTAGGAGAATTGACGATGGATGTTGTGAGTGTACTTTGGGCCCAGATAGGTATGTAAGATGGTAGAGAGCCTCGAACCTCATCCACCTTATGAAAATTCATAGTAGTTATTATAGCTATAGTATATTGTATTTCTATGTTATGAAATCGACCCTCCAATGAATATGCATCTGCTTACTCTGTTCAAATTTGTTGTGATAGATATAAGCTGTAGTCCACATATTAAGGATTATCAAAATATTGGATACCAGTTAATCCCATGGCACTACAAATCAACTCAGGAGTATTCACACAGAAAACACGAGGCATTTGTGATATAATACACCTGTAGATGCATGGAACTCACTTGTCAATTTACTCATTCCCAAAATGTCAATAGCTGTTCAGATTGTGGAAGTAACTGATGTTAATGATGAAGAAAATGAGGACAGAACTCATCCATGTAAAGCAAATATTGAAGAAGGAACCTGTATGCCTGTTTCATAGTCTATAGACTGAGGTAATGAAGTTGACGTCTTCTGTACTATCTGCAAAGCAGTTGGTGATGACCTGCACAGGAAAATTAGTGACACTTGGCCCGAGATGCTAAATGTGTAATGAGCTAAATTGGTATAGAAAACTTGCCTGTATGGATCCAATTGTAGTGGAAATTATACATGTTAAAGTTCCCTAAAGCCCACTATATGCTTGCACACACAAAAAAATTAAAACTATAGCCAGAACTATTGTGAAGTCATATAGGCCACCACTGCAAGTATGTAGGTACCAGCAAGTGACAACTAAATGCTTTAATGTAAAGGCAGTACTTTGTCATCACAGGAAGAAAGAAAAGTTGGAAATATAGATTGAACATACTACCATTTGAAGTGAAGACTCCAACCTGTGCGTGCAAGACTTCCATAAATTTGGTAGAGGATGATTGCATGGTCTCTCATGATGAGAGCATGCTTCTTAGCACAAATGGAAGTAGTAAGTGATATATTCACTGGAATTGGGACCAATCCGTAACCAAAGCGAGATCACTCTGTCTGATGCCATCTAGGTGGGCAGACAACTTTTAGCTCTCTTTAGCTAAAAGAGTTATCTGGGAAGGTTGGATATGTGAGGTAGCAGTAGTTCTCCTAAGGTATTATGATTGGCTAATGTATTTAAAGAAGATATATACCTGAGAGATCACCACAGCTGAATGAAGGAATGTTCATGTCTTCACACTTCATGATGAAATATTTTGATCCATAGTTCATAATATATCAAAATTATTCTAAAGACAAGAAACTGTTTTGTCAGGATATCACAGGGTGGCACAAATTGGACATGCAGCTGCCTAACAATATTTTTCTGCAGGTGGTGTATCACTTGAAAGACACATAATTTGATAGTTCTAGAGATGTGGTTATAAACACATGTCTATTTTTCTTTATAAAAGCTAGTGATTTATGTTTAACTTTATCAGCCAATTTTATATAAATTATTATTGTTTTTACTTTTCTGTGCAGCATCTTCAAAATTTACATTAAAGGGAAAACAACCACAGCCTGTTGCAAATATTATTTTCTTCCAGATTAAACTGATAAAGTTTTACAGCATAACTTACGCAGTTATTGCAGTATTGCTCAATTCTTCCATGACATGCATGTGCATATAAATTAAGCACAAATGCAGCATCCGCTTTTAGCAATATAGCATGCATACGGGATACCGAATTGCTGTAAAATGATCAGTCTGATCACATGACTGCAGATTGTATATTCAGAATGACAGCAATTTTGTCCTGGAAAGAAGAATTTTAATTTTCTAAATCAGTTTAGAATAACTGCAGCATGCATATTCAGCATGACAGCAGTCCATGCTGGAAAAGAGTGTAGATAAGTGTCCATGCTGGAAATGAGTGTAGGGTAGTGTTCAAGCTGGAAATGAGTATAGGTGAATGTTAATACAGGAAGTGAGTATAGGTGAGGGTCCTTGCTGTAAATCACTCGATGAGTGTCCATGCTGGAAATGAGTGTAATCAAGTGTCCATGCTGAAAATGAGTGTAGGTGAGTGTCCATAACAGAATAAGTGTAAGTGAGTGTCCATGACAGAAATGAGTGTAGGTCCATGTCCATGACACAAATGAGTGTAGGTGAGTGTCCATGACAGAATAAGTGTAGGTAAGTATCCATGACAGAAATGAGTGTAGGTCAGTGTCCATGACACAAATGAGTGTAGGTCAGTGTCCATGACACAAATGACAGTAGGTCCATGTCCATGACAGAATAAGTGCTGGTGAGTATCCATGACACAAATAAGTGTAGGTGAGTGTCTATGACAGAATAAGTGTAGGTGAGTGTCCATGACAGAATAAGTGTAGGTGAGTATCCATGGCACAAATGAGTGTATGTAAGTGTTCATGACAGAATAAGTGTAGGTGAGTATTCATGACACAAATGAGAGTAGGTGAGTGTCTATGACAGAATAAGTGTAGCTGAGTGTCCATGACAGACGACATAAGTGTAGGTGAGTATCCATGACACAAATGAGTGTAGTTGAGTGTCCATGACAGAATAAGTGCAGGTGAGTATCCATGACACAAGTGAGTGTAGGTGAGTGTTCATGACAGAATAAGTGTAGGTGAGTGTCCACGACAGAATAAGTGTATCTGAGTGTCCATGACAGACATGAGTGTAGGTGAGTATCCATGATACAAATGAGTGTATGTGAGTGTCCATGACAGAATAAGTGAAGGTGAGTATCCATGACACAAATGAGAGTAGGTGAGTGTCCATGACAGAATAAGTGTATCTGAGTGTCCATGACAGAGAAATGAGTGTCCATGCCAGAAATAAGTGTAGGTGAGTGTTCATGCTGGAAATGTACTGCAATATTGCAGCACATACAGTATTTGACCAGCATTAAGTACTGTATATACTGCACTTTCAATACATGATGCAGTTGTGCAAGAAAAACACAACAATCTGGTGATATAAGCCTGTCATTTATCTATGCCCTACAGCTACAGCTACAGCATAATACCAATAACACTGTTTAAAGCTTGTAATCAATTAAATCATGTCAAGACATTTCAATTTACAAATATTTCACAAGGAAACACATTTTTAAGATAAATATATAAAGATTTTCACTGATTAGTCTGAAATATTATACACGATACATGTATACCTGGAATGATGCTCTGCATGATAAAGAAATCTGCCTCCTGTGGGACTTTCCTTTGTTCAAACTCAACAGGTTTACCTTTCACTATCTCTCCTTTGACTGTGCCAATCAAACGCTCATCTCCATTCTAAAAATTAAAATCATTTAATTGTAAACCAATCATTTTTATATCATTTTCTTTTGCATAGCTAGGCTATTTTTTATGCACTGCAATTACTAATACTTTACTACCTTATGCATAAAGGTAATTAAAGCAATGAAACAAATAAAAATTTTAAAAATTAACTTTAACAAATTTGAAAATAGAAAAGAAAGCAAATATTTCTTGCTGTAACAAGACGGTACTATCCTCATCCTGTATTGAACATTTTAAAAAGGTTTGCAGACATCAGGCAATGTTTTACACCCATAAAAATGCTATGTAAATATTAAGCAGTGTTTTACACCAAACAAATAATATATACACATTTGGCAGTGTTACATACCCAAGTAAATACTATGTACACATTAAGTAGTGTTTTACATCCAAGCAAATACTATTTTAATATAATCAGAATTTTATGTAGTAAATATTTAAAATGTATTTCTTGAGAACAAACTTTCTGTCCACACAATTTATTTTTTATGCAATTTTTTATAAATCATTGCTAACTCATTTCATTACACATCTTACCATAGAACCTGGACATCTATCCAAGGTCAGTAGTGGTTCCATTTAGTTCTCCAGTTTTCATAACTTCCCTATCTATATAGATTTTCCAAGGGGAATGCCCATGCAATAAATCTGTGTCCTAATGATATCTAAAAAGTATTTTAATTGGTGCATTGCTAATGACTTGCCAGCACTTTGTGTGATTACAGATCTGGGTCTGTGAATTTTGCAGCTAAACTTGACTACTAAACAAGCAGATAAGAGAGTACACATGATAGATGGTATTATTACCCAACAAAAGGACCACTTGATGCCCAAAAGTTAGGTCATCTATTGTATATGTACTTTTACGATGTACAATTAACATAATATATTTTGTTCAAGCAAAGGGTAGAAATACCTGTATAAAGAACAGCTTTGGTTTCAGTGCCATTGATTGCTTTTTCTTGATTGGTTCAATGAAGTTTGTAATAGTAATTTCATTATCATAGCAGAAAATTCTGTCATTCTCACCAACTGACAACAGAATGAAAATGAAGCAGTTGTAGTCCATATTGCTTTTATCATCTTGGAACTCTGCAGAATAAAATACAATAATTATCCACATTAATTGTAAATGACTGTGAAATAAAGAAACTAGTTATTTAATACATATTCCACCAACATTTGGAAACAAACCATTTATTAACTGTAATGATTTGGAAACAAAATTCAGACTGTTAACATTCTGAGCAGCCACAGGGACAAAGTACTTCACTTTTGTAAACCTGACCTCATGGATCCTGTTTATATGATATTCATCCATGATCTAAGACTAATTACCAAGTCTGATCAAAATATGATCAGAAATACAGACTCTTGAGTCATAGCAAGCTCAGCCAATCAGAAACACTTTTCTTCTGAGTTACAAGAAACTCAGCCAATCAGAAATACACTCTTGAGTTATAACTAACTGAGCCAACCAGAAACATAGTCTCTCAAGTCATAAAAAACTCAGCTAATCATAAGTAGTCTCTTAAGTCATAACAATTCAGCCAATCAAGCCGAAGAAATGTGTTTTTAAAATTAGTGTAGGTAGGTAGAGTTTCTTGTATTTTTTTTAAACATCAAATGTATTATAATGATTAGTATATATAATGTAGTAAATATAATGAACCAAGCATTTTGAGTGCTGGGCTAAACCAGCTCAATTAAATGCACAAATTTCAGGAAATTTTCTTTTCTTTATGGGGAAAGTGCTAGGGACGACAACGAAAAACAGGAATGGTTGACTGACTGGTAAGATATTTTGGGGATGGGGCCTCAAAAGCTCACTTCATTAACAAGTGTGAATCTTGCCCAGCACTGAATTTATCCAAGATTATGATATTAGAAGTACATATCCCAACAACAATTAAAATCAGATCATAAATATTGTTTCCACAGTAGTACAGTAAAAGCTGTCTTGAAAGACCACTGCTATGTGAGACCACCTGTCTT
>QKMX01351792.1:8630-21579 GCA_003401595.1 Venustaconcha ellipsiformis
TGAAAATCACAGAACCAATGAACATACACCCAGATGTGCTGTCAAAATGTGCTGTTTGCTCAAAGTCATTGATGGATTGAACTGTACAGACTCATATCTGCTGTCACAACGTTGTTTACTTCATAATGATAGACAGAATAAAATGCACAGACCCAATCTTTTTTTCATAATATGTTGTGTGCTAGAAAATCAAAGACAGAAACAGCACAAATCCTGGACCTATTCTCAATACCTTTTGAGCAACGATCTCAAGCTTGAACTCAATAACCAAAATTTTCATATTAGTCTATAATAATTATACAGCTGAAGACATTTTCTTCTAAACTGTGTTATTCCTGTTTAACACTGTAAATGTTATTTTTTTCTGAATGTCATCAACATAATTTGTAATGCAGTATTTTAACAAAATGAGAAAAATAATTTTGCACAATCCAGAATTGTTGGCATCTTTTTTGACCTGCCTGTGCATTATGTAATGGCATATCTGGGCATCCATCAGCTACGGCTTGGTGAATGTCATACGGAAAGAAATAGTTTATAATGAGGAAGTTGGGTCTAAGTACTAAAATGTATCTATATAGACATAATATCAATGCAAATCCCCTATAAAAATCATATAATGCAATACCATAAATAAGCAGTATTCAATGATTCCTAATTATAACTCATTTAAAGGAGTCAAAACAGTCAAGACAGGGTCACCTTATGCTTGGGAACACTACACTGAAAAATATAATTCAACCAGCATAATGGGGTACTTTATAATCTGATCAATAACCATGTGTCATAAAATGGACCGTATTAAAATGAGGTGCTTTCTAATGGGTCCATAACAATGCCTGTACTATGTCAGGGACCATCTTACAATGAGGTGCTTTCTAATGGGTCCATAAACATTCCTGTGCTATGTCAGGGACCATCTTACAATGAGGTGCTTTCTAATGGGTCCATAACCATACATGTAATGGGATCCATTAACATACTGGCATAATAATAATGACCCATGTTATACAGAGATATTTTACAATGGAATTTATGACCATATCCATGTTATAACATAGACCATGTTACACTAAGATGCTTTATAATTGGAAATCATGACCATATCCATGTTATAACAGGGACCATGTAACACTGAGATGCTTTATAATGGAATCCATGATCATATCCATGTTATAACAGGGACAATGTTACAATGAGATGTTATATATTGAGGGACCACTATACATTTTGCCATTTTTAAAAAAATGTCTTTTAAAAAATATTTTACTAATAATGACATTAAGTATTTAGGATTAAATATACTCACCAGGCAATGTGGAGTGTGGCTGGCTTTGGTAACACAATACAGTTCATATCTGAAGCCTTCAAAAAAAAAACAATGACAGTGGAATGTTTAATACTGTGGCAAGAATTATGTGGAATGGTGTCTCTGATAATGCTGCACAGTCACTAAAGTGAGAAAAGGAGTACACTGTGACTATCACCAAAACTAAGCCAAATTAAGAATGTAATGTACTCACTAGAGCACAAAAAATAGGTCAGATTAATGTCCTGAATATGGTGAATATAGGTTTCCACCTGGTTGCTATGAAAACTACCCAAGGCAAAAGAAGCATTTAACCAAATTTGATAAAAACTGATATACTTGTTCATGAGAAGTTGAAAGTAAGTTTTCCCTTATTGAAGCTATGGAAACCACACTAATGTCAAAGGAAAAACCACAAACAAAATTTTTTATAGAGTATGCTGTGAGAAACGTCTGATCTAAATCCGACTTGTGGTTTTTGAGAAGTTGAAAACAGCAAGTGCGGATGGATGGACAGATACATGATGGATGCAGTGTCATGCCATAAGCTCCTATGGTCTTTGACATTGTGAGCTGAAGACATAATATAATCGCTGGAGTGTGAAAAAAGTTAAGTCAATGTGACCAATTTTTTTCTGCAGTGTGAAAGTATCCTCCAAGATTAATAAACCTATCAAGTTTCATGATTGTACATTAACAATGTCCGAGAAACTGAGATAAATGCAAAACTTTATCTTAATCATGGAAGTAGGCAACTGTGACCTACTTCTTCCCTTGGTAAACAAAACCCTCCATGATGCAGACACCCATTCAAATTTTTTGACTATCAATACAATGGTGAGCAGGAAACTAAACGAAATGCAAATAAACAGTATAAATGTTAGAGTGTAAACAGCTGGTCACTGTGCCCTATTTCTGCCCATGGTGAATAATACCCCATAAGTTTCCAGAGGGTACAGAGAATGGTGTCAGAAAACTTAGCTCATGCAAAACCTTAGGGCACTTTGAGTAATACCTCCATGATCAATACACCAGTGAACTTTTCTTGACTGTACATACAACATCAGAGAAAATAAATGCAAAAACATAGCATGGACACCTATGATTACAAAGCCATCAGAAAAGCAATCACTATGAATCGACTATGCATTGCACAAAAATTATGTTTCACAATGTTAGATCCAGCAGCATCAAGATTCCATTCCTGCCATTAAAATTTCATAATGAAATAAAGTACCTGCTATTTCAAATTTGTCCCTTTGTAAAATTGTATAATGGATATGGATAGTTACAAAAGTTTTTGTACATTTAAGTCTGGACATGATTTAAGTTTGGATATGATTTAAGTTTAGACATGATTTAAATTTGGACATGATTTAAGTTTGGACATGATGATGTGACACTGTGTACTGAATGCTATATTAAATTTAACTACAAAAACATTGTCACATTACACACACTTATGCCAACATTACACTGGTGATGTCTTTGTAAGTAATTGACCTTAATTTAGAATTTATCCCACAATTAGCACAGGGAACCCATTTAGTAACGTTTATGGAGAAGTAGGAAGTAAAGCTTGCCCATATCATCAAAGGTTTTGAAGAAAGATTAAGTATTAAGTTTGTATTATATACTTAAAGTGTGAAATGTACAACATTATTAGTGAAATAATGTAAGCCAAAATGTTTAACAAATGTTTTGAGCTGGATTTGTTTCTTGATATGCAGAGTGAATAACCCACTTAATCCAAGGGTCTATGCTGATATATCTTCTTGTTCCTGTTTGAGAGGTGATTATCACCACTATCACAATGGCTGTCATTTTAAGATACCACCTTAAAGCTCATACTGGATCCTGCTGATGGTCTTGAGCTGAGTGTCCAGAGTAGACAGTAACTGCATTATAAAAAGTCTGGTTACCCACAGATGTGAGCCTGTTCTTGGTATTGAATGAGGGTACCATCAAGAGTGAAACTTACCCGTCTTGTTGGAACTTCTTGTAATTCGGGTCCACTGATAAGGCATGTATTTCACTAATTTGGACTGCCATTGCTAATGCAAATGAGGAAGCAGGCCTTGTATGAAATGTGAGTCAATGATGTGAAATTAATCTATCATGTTGTAACAGTAAGTAGATGGGTCCACCAAGAAATGTATTGCTGATGTTGCCTGCCAATTGCTAAAGTAGTGAGGAGGAAGGACTTGTATGATAACTAATTAAACTCTTAAGAGCAGTTCAACTGTTGTCTTATTCAGACTGGACAATCTCCATAAAAAGTCCACCTGCACAAGGGTCTAGACCAACTGGCCTGGCAAAATCCAAACAAATAGGTCAAACAGGTTTTTGTTTCATGCAATATCATCTCTTCTATTATGGCACAGTTGGCTTGGTAAGCTTAACTGTGATGAGTGCTAACTTTTGCCCATCAAAATAGCTAGAAAGTTAGTTATGCTGGTATGGATATCTCCACTGAAATAAAGTACTCTGGTGTGAACTAAAAAGATTAGATTCCTTTACCTTCCTTTATTAATTTGATTTGTTCTGTATTCCCTATTTTACTAGAGTCATCAGGATGAAGAAACACTCCTGTATCACAATGAGAATCCAAGGTATGTAGATGTACATACATTTGGCCAATCTATTGTATAGGAAGCAGCAATTTAGCCAAGCCTTTGGACAATGATTGGTGTGGCAATGTTTCAGACTGTTGTCATTCCTTCTTGTCACTATGTCCATCATAAGTTAATCCCATTAAGCATGAATCATATGAAACTGAGGGATAAAATGGCCATTCTGTTTGTATGAGCTCCTGCTTAAAGAACAATGAGTCTGCCAATACATTAGCCAGTCTAGGACTGCCAATACATTAGCCAGTTTAGGACTGCCAATACATTAGCCAGTCTAGGATATGCTGAACTGAAACCTGGATTATCATTTTGAACACCTGGTTTAGAAAATCCCAAGCAAGAATGCAAAGGTCCAAGTACTTGTTCAGCGTTAAAGTCTGAGATCAGTAATCAAAGTGAAGTTAGTGGGCAGAATGGGAACTTCATTCCCATGTAGGTTCACCAGCCATCAACAACAGGCTTCCAAAAAACAGTATCCATATTGACTGATAATACCAATAATAATATTAAGATGGCCACTGATGTCAGTCCAAAGTGCCTTCATGCTGCAACACTGAATGGTTGCTGACAGAGAGATGGTCCAATTGTCAAGGTATGGTCTCCATTTGGACCATGTAATCATTGTTATGACAGCCAAATAAAGCGGCCATGGATGTTGTCATAATGAGCAAAACTAAGATGGCAAATGAATACTTAAGCAGATGGATTACTCCAAAATGCATAAAACTTACCATTGCATGAATTAAACCTTGTTCCTGGGGAACACATTCTAAAAGTCCAAATCTAGTAGACTGAATCTTGAAAGGGTACAAGGTCTAAGATGTTCTTGTTGACATGAGATTGAGAAAAAAAGTATAGTAATACGTAAAATCAGCTCTTGCTCCAAAATATAACTAGACATGTTGTTTGGAGTGTGTTGCAGGTGAATCATAGAACTTGTGGAAGCCATCTGAAATTATGTCTCCTGAAAGTCCAACTTGAATGTGCAATCTACATTAAGTCATGGGAAATTTTCCCCATTCAACCACAACAGATTGGAACTTTCTTCTTACCAGGATCTCTGATGGGTTGCCTGTATGTATGTCACTGAAATAAGGATGGTCACATGTATTGCTGGTGAAAACAAGAGACCTCCCTGTGACTCTTCCACTTAGCTGTAGTATTGTTTCCCAGTGGCATGTGCTCTAGGGACATCCCTGTGACCTTGCTGATTGCCTTGCAAATCCCTCTGCTGTTCCTGAGACTGAGGGTGGTTGTTGTATTCTGTCAACCTGATTATTAAAGAGGAGGTTAGATGATGGAGGTTGCAAGCATATCTTGGAGTATGATTGGGCTGTAAGATGGAAGCAGAAGAGCATTGCATCTTTTTCCTCCCACTGTACGTTCATACCTATTAAGTTTAAAGGATGTTGTGTTTGTTATGAAGTGGACCATCCTGTAAATAAGCCCCCACTTATTCCATGGAATAAATTCAAGAGATGCCTTTAATTGAGACTGACTTATATATATATGTTGTGGTCATGGACTCAACAATCCCTTATATTTGGCATAATCCAGACAAAAATGGAAGCAGGTCATCTGTGCAGGAAGGATGTAGTCCAATTCTTTATGCTGGGGCAGGTTACGGGACATATGATTCATGCATCTGTTGTGCTAGAGTATACTTCAGCTGTTTGCTGTACAGCTCTTTCCCCTTCTCTACAGCTACAGAAATAAAGCTGACCACTAAAGGTGGCAAAGTCAATAGGTATTTTTGCCAACAATGATAAGTCATGATGTGGTGGCCCAAATGATCAAAGTTAGATGTCCAGTCATGGAGGAACATGGCCAAACTGGCTTGCATGGTGCTGTCCAGTTCATGAGGTTGGGACGGGTTACAGGATGTTTGATCTAGTCCATAATTTTGATAAAAAAGAATGTAAATGATGCTTGTTGCTGCTCTCCATTATGCTACCTTTATGGCCAATCATATGTTTTCATCCCCCAAGCTACGATGTATTTCTGTCCATAATGTGCAAGTGCAACATGTCTTCAAGCAGTAAACAGGAACTATGCATATTGAGATGTCTGATGGTTCTTGCCTATAGTCTAACTCTGCAAGACAAAACAGAAAACCGTCTATACGCCTAATGTACTCAGTGTCCTGTTTTATGAGCAAGTGAGTAACTATAGAGAGGTACTCATGAAAATAACTACCTGTAAAGGGGTATACGTTACCTGTACTGGTAGATTAGAGCATAGCTATTTAGAAAGTCAATACTAAATAATAAATTCTAGCCATAATAACCCATGTCAATTTGGCTGCATGTACCAGCAGAATCAATGGAGTGTCATTTGTAGTAATTACATGTAAGAACAAGAAGAAAAATAAATTTTAGTCACTGCTTATTGTTAGACTGATGGATTGCCTATACAGATAAACATCACTCAAGTGTCACTTACAGGAACAAGCATGAGCAGGATGATACTGAATAAACTGTATATAGAAAAACTTACCTGTACTTGCCTTAACACAGTGGAAGCTTTACAGTAATATAAACAAGATAGTGTATTACATACAAATACCCACACATAAAAAAGGAATAGAAGCATCCTTATTTAGATACTCATAAAGTATGTGTGACAATATCTATTATGGGACAATTTTACCTGTGGGTAATGGCCCAATGATGTTCTCTACAGATAAAACCAATAAATTGTCACATATATAACTTTGAACTAGTGCTAGCAGACAAACTAATGAGGGCAATGATGCATCTATATATCAAATAAATTCCCAATACTGCCAATAGGAGAGCACAATGATGGCCTGTATGGGTGGATTTAGTGGACTTATCTTTCTGAATACATCATGGGGGAAGAATAATACCATGTTTTGTTTTACCTGGAAATTAGTCATGTCAACATGTATATCTGTCACCTGAACCAGCACTAAGCCAGCAGATCAAAGCTGTATATGTGGTGTTGTTTGCAATAACTGCCAAACATCTTTTTTTCTGAGTTACTAAATTCAATTCATTGGTAATTATTAAATTATTCCAGCATATCAGGTCAAACCAACCATTCTCTTAAATCAATGAATTTTGTATGATCAGCTGATGAATATTATTTAAACTGGATTTGCTTTTTAAGCCTCCATTCAAGAGCAAGAAATATATTTCTTTACCTATGCAAATACCAAAAATAATTGTGTTACAAAAAAAACAGTACCATTTGCCATTTGTTAAAATATCACCTTCTGAACCACATGATGTAATATATATGGTATTAACAAAGAAAAAGAAAATATTCTTGTCTACCTGCATGTACACTATGACAGTTTTTCATAATTTTGTTTCAGTTGACATCAGGTGGGAGCATACAATAGGATACCTTTGTGAGTGAGACAGTCTAGATTTAAACCAAAAATACCTACCAGATAAGCATCATTTTTTTTATTTAAATTGCATATGTATTTGTTACTGGTTGATTTTAATAAAACAGTTAAAAGTGATTAGTATACAATTTATAGCATCAAGTACAATGGACTTACCTTTTATGTAGTTTAAGGAATCAAGAATAACAACATCATCCTTGCTCAGTAATCTGGAAGAAAGAGGATTTGGAACTGAGCATACAGTTTTAATAAAGCATCACTGGCCTAGATAATTTACATAACTTCCCTTGAAATAACCTTAGCACCTTTTGGGTTATCCTCTAACAACAAATGTATGAGAGGTATTAAGAATGTAAAAATAGTAAAAGTAACTTTTCCTGTGTAGCTCCAAATAACATGATCCATACATCATCTATATAAAGTCACACCTTAGGTCAGAGCACTGCAAAAGCTACACATTTGGATGCAATTACAACTTCAATCTCTTATTGAAAAATAAAAAATATTTCTATAATTTGAATCATACATACGGTGCTGTGAAAGACTTGCGTTCACAACTTACCTGAAATCCGCCATGTAGGTTTATTAGAATTCTGATACAGGTGACACTTGACTTATACCAGAGATGCATTCCTGAGGTTATGGCATACATCAAAATTCATAACAAAAAAATTTCCCATGTTATACTCGTTAATTTAAGAAGTTATTGGCCTTTATGTAACTTAATCATAAATTTTCAAGTAAATTAATATGTATAATATGTACAAGTGTGAGTCACATCACATGGTGTCAGTGATGGAATGAACAAAGTGGCACAGATTGATGTCATTTTGTCAGCATAAATGGCTTTAAAATAAAAGTGTGTAAATGAAATTGGCATGTCACCAGGAGAAGCCTAACATCTATCACCATAATCAAATTAAATCACCATGGTAACATTTCTGGCTTTATCTGATAAGAGGAATCTATGATTTTCAACAAATGGTCTTCTCAATATCTTTCTATGAAATGATCCTTATAATTTTAAATAGAGTGGTAAAAAATACATCAGCCAATCAGAGGCAAGGCCATCTTATAAATATATCATTAGTCATATATGCAATATTAACAATCATCCAACATCTTAAGGACATTAGCCATTTATCAAATTTGTTAAAAAGAAGGTCAAAAATACGTCTTCTTGAGTGGTAAGAAGCTCAGTCAACCATATGCAAGATCACCTTGTTATTATGCATGGATCTTGGTCAAAATAAAACTATATATCTCAATCATGTAAGTATATTTACCAGGTTTGATAATAATACAACCAAAAATAAAATCACTAAAGTGTTCACCAAGTTCAAACAATCAAATTCATAAGCATATCATTTAATATGTATGAATCTCACACATTAATGAACTCATATTAGATCCTCATCAAATAATCAATATTTAAAGTTAATACAAAATCAGAAAAAATATTAGAGGTGCACTATATTACCAGTATTCCACTGTGTTTTTTTCCATTAGTACATACTATTTTAACTGTACTAGTACTTTGGTAGTCTCCATCGATAAGGAGCACATGGAACCTGCCTGTCATAAAACAAATGCATTACAGCCCTTCTACAACTGTGGTCTATTCAACCCCAGTCCCTACCCAGTTTCAGTATCTTTGTAACTAGTCAGTGGGAAAAAATTCTAGGTGATGCATTAGTTCAACAAATACTATGCCTTTGTGTGAATAATCTTCCTATCTGCCACCCTATTGTTACATGACAAAGGCAATGCCAGCTGGCAATGGCAAAATGGACAAAGTTGTGCAGATGGTGTAGTCAGTTTAAATTATATCATTAGTGATAAAAAATGACTTTCATTCTTGGTCAGTGTAATAAGACAATGTGACAAGACAACTCTCACTGATAATTTATTACAATTAATGAGAAATGATTTCTTATCAGTGACAGCTTTTATTACTTGGGGTTGAATACAGTAGCAAAAAGATGCTGTTGCGTAGTGCAAAATATTGGTTGTTATATAATCAGCTGGGATATAATGCTGACAATGAAGTTTTGGTATTTGATCAGGCTCTACTGGGTTATTAATGTATTCAAATGAAATTCCTGGATCAAACAGATTAATTTCTCTGCTAACCGATGCATCTTCATTGCACAGAGAAAATTTCCCAAACTTTTATTTGGTTCCTGAGGGACTGATATGCCATCTTCTGAGTTGATTTTGTCAGTTGCAAAATCAAGAAGAGAAATGGATCCATATCCATGCGTACTTCAAATGTGGCGGATGGATGAATTACTGGATATTCTTCATAGCATAATAAGGAAGAGTTTGTAGTCTGTTCATATTGCAAGAAGATAATAGCAAAATCAGCCCAGGTGTGAATCAGAAGACTTTGAATGCCTTTGTGATAATTTTAAAACCAGATGGTTTTCAATTTGTCAGGAAATAATTACAAGAAAAAGAATTTAACCATTGATCTAAGAAATGCATATTTGAGTTTTCTAGTATATGACCATTTTTAAACATGTATATACATATATGAAAATTTAGGTTGAATGGGATACTTGATAAATTTGCTTGTTTAGCCTTAAGGTTTCTAGTGCACAGAATGTCATTACCAAAATTTTCAGACAACCATATGGCTCATAAAAAAGGGAATTTGTCACTCCAGCTATCTTAATGACATCATCCACATATTAAGATATTCTCCAATTTATGTGGAAAAACTGAAAATTGTATGCCGGAAAATGTTACATCAGGGTTTAGTGGTCAAGTACAAGATGTCACACTTCATTCTGTCTCAGGGAATCACCTGATTAAAAATTGTTGATTCAGTACAATCCAAAGTCTCTCCATAGAGATAAAAGTTATAAATAAATTACATATATTTATATATACATTGCTAATCAGATGTCCATCAAGACATTCCTTTTTACCATCTTTTGTTGGTTTACTTGATGATACAAAGGGGAAAGATCATGTTCTTAAATAGTACCAGGATTGTATTAACTCATTAACCCCAGGCACCACAAATTTCATATATTTTAGTCAGTTTATTTTGTTGCTTTTTTAAGTATTATGTTTATGTTTTGTATTAAGCTTATGTTTTGACATTTTGACATGAACCAAACTTAAACATGTATCAACTTCCCTGAAATATTCTTCTATAAACATCTTGGGCAACACAAGAACAATTTAACAATACAAAAACCAAACCAATTTTTATTACATGACTTGAATGCCATCATGAAAAACCTTTAATACTTCAAACACATCATAAAACATCCCACATTTGGCCTAAAATCTCAATTACAACAATAAGGTAATTAATTAACAGTGTAATGAGTACATGTATCAACATTCATAGCATAAACAGCTTTATATCACTGCACCAGTATTACATTTCCAGTTTCCAGTAGCCTGGTTCCCAATGGTTATTGTAATATGGGGATCATATGCACAAATGCACTAATTTTTTTCATTAAAAAAAGAAATATATTTTTTTTAAGTGATAGATTAAAGTTTAAAAATGCATGTATGATAGACAGCCTTTTAAATGGTATTTTTGTCCAAGCACAGATAGAATTAAAGGCATTTTGATAAGCAATCAAACAAATGCTGATATTTGATTCAAAAGGTAATCCAATCAAGTCATGACTGATTCCCTCTTCCTCCATGATACATGTAAATGATAATCTTGAAACAATCAAACCTTGATTCTGCTATGTTGACTTAAGTGTTGGCTATGCCCAGTTCATACTAAATTTGAATAGGGACTATTAAGGGTAAATAGTCTAGCAAATATCACTGGCACATAAAGTCAATTTATTATGGACAGTGTACACTCCATATGAAATTATGCCACAGGTGAGTCAAGAGTAATTAAAACCGATGCTCTAGCCCAAATCAATGAGCATCATAAAAATGCAAAGATTGGAATTTCCATGCATCAGAAATGGGTACAATTTAAATTACACACATCAAAACCCAAGGAAATGAGCCTAATGAGAACGCTGCTGTATGATATTTTAATGATAAAAATCCAATTTCAAAATTTTATACAGATCTGATCAGAAATTTGTACTCCAGAGTGGTAATAAACAACTGTTGACAGATAAATGGATGACTGGCACATCACGATGGATGCAGGGATATGCCATATCTGATGGCTGGGATAGGAAGATGGATACAGGGATATGCCATATCTGATGGTTGGCAAAGGAAGATGGATACAGGGATATGCCATATCTGATGGCTGGGATAGGAAGGTGGAAGCATGGATATGCCATAACAGCACTTGGTCTTGAAAGGGTTAATTGCTCACCTTTGTTTACAGATTACCTCTGAAGATCAGAAAGCTATGCAGAGCTAGCCATTTTCTGAGATATGCACATCAGAATTAAGGCCTAGCTTTGTGTTTTCTAACCAAAATCAACCCTTATCATTCAGATAGTGAAAATTGTAGGATGTTTACAATCTCTCCAAGATATATAGTTTGTATATTAACCAGGATTACGGTTTAAGGGAAACCAAGGAAATACCTTCCCTTTAAATGTGTAACCCCATATGAAGTGTAAAACTGGAGTGAAACTTAAGATTCTTTTTATAAAATCATACGATAGACAATGAATTCTTAAATTAAAGGAGAATATTCTGCTACTATATGAGTTCTGCTTTCCCTACAATGATTGATGGGAAGGTTTTCAATTGTGTCAAACTCACTTTTACTGACCTCAAAAAAGACATAAAATGAATGTTAATATTTTAACCCAGAGGTTAATCTTGGGCATGGATTGATGGATGTGATCGCTGTGTTAAGGTTCCACCAAGGTGGTCAAAGCAACATTAGAGAAAAATGTGGCAGTATGAGAGGCTTCATTTGATTTTTTATGGAACAGAAACACAAAATGATTATTTACTGCCAAGGTAATTGGAATAAGTTATTTCCCATGAGCACACCATGGCAACAATAGGATTTAAGCCCTCCCGACTACCACACATACAGTTTCAGTTCTGAGTCTAGCACAATAACCAATGAGCCAATAAGAAGAGAGCAGTTAACTTTTTAACATCTGATTAAGAAAATGTAAAAAGTGCAATGAACATTAGTGAGATAAAATACCTTTGTACTGCTGATTTTAATGTTCCTCTGACATCTTTCTCCCGCTTTGAATCTGCAAAATAAAAAGTTTTAAGATTCCAAATAAAAAACACTAGAACACTCATATTTGATTTTTACGACCATAACAATTTCAAGATATTTAATAAATAGGCACGTGAGACGAAAACTTTATGTCAGATGTTAGTTCAAGTACAGGGGTTTGTTACAAACAAAATTGGGAGCCTAACCTGTAATAATATAACACAAGGTAAGACTCGAGTCTGCACCCCTTGGTAGTTCCAACCCTGCTAGTTTATCCTAATTATGCCTGCAAATTTCCAAACTTAAGCCATTCGCAATCAAAAATAGTTCAATTTTCAAAACAGCCCAAATCCACCACAAGCATTATGTAAATCAATTGAAACATGCCCAAAACCGTAAGAAAACATTGGAAAGAGTATTATCTTGTTGGAACAGATGATAAATTATGCCGCATTTAGTATTTACATCGGAAGGAAATTAGTATTTACATCGGA
>QKMX01351796.1:43468-54358 GCA_003401595.1 Venustaconcha ellipsiformis
TCAGACAGAGGTGAGATGGCAGTGATCTGTAACGGACAGATCTTTAGACCACTCGGGGACCCCCATTTTGTAAGTAACATGCTGATCAAACTGACATTGATTTTCTCTGCATTTTACCACTTCATGCCCAATTTTCCACCCATTTCTATTTCTATTTGACTTCTACAAGCTCTCTTGTCTTGTCTCTCATAATTTACTTAACTGTCATGTCTCAGGTCTGATCATGCATCAAAATAAACTTGAATTATATGTTTAAAGTTGAGATCTACCACATTTGATTACAATCAAACTTCACTGTACTCAATATAACATTGTAACTGAATAAAATTTTCCACTGAGTTTATCAGAGAATTTTACATGTAACTTTGCATTTGTATATTTTGGTGTTAATCTATCAAAACTGTTCACCCACTGAAACATACCTGAATAGGATACTGTCTTCCCTCCAGATACAAAACAGGTGCATTATTAAAATACTTGGAGAAATGATCTACATCCATTGTAGCTGACATCACCACAATCTGAAAACATAAGGAGCAGTATCAGTTCAGAGACTTATGAAGTTCAACTGCTGATTTTTTTTCTTTCCTAGAAGGGCTATTCCTAAATAATAGGTCCAAGTGGACACAATGTCACTCACATGGTCACATAATTTAACAGTTTACCATTTTACTAAGCAGGCTTATGTAGAATTCTGATTTAAAATTTCATGAATAGTGCATGTATTAAATAATGCCTTCCATCCACCATTACATCTAAACTCATCTTTATTTCTCAAATATCCCAAAATTAAAACAAATTGTTTTTTGCTTTCCTTGTAGGGAAGATGCTGTGAATTGCAGTGTACAGGAATACAAGAGAATATGAACTGAATCCACTGAGTACTTCTTTATTACGATTTCTCTGTTTTGCTCTCTCTTCCTCTCTTACCTATGTCTTTCTACATATCTGATGAGTTTCTGCCAGATTTCCAAAGAAATAAAATAAAAGGGCCCTTGTCTTAAAATGTACATATCCTTACTTAACAGTGGTCCCTGCATAACTTTCTGAAATGTTATATACATACATACTGAAACATATCATTTGATCATCAGTATTTGATTTTAATATTTCTGAAATAGTATAGATACATGTCTTTAATTAATAATTTATTTCAAACTTGTCAACTGTTAATTTTCAGCACAATCTAAGATTTACAAAAATTGGATTAAAATAACAATTTTCATAAATGTTACTTCATCATAATTTTTGCTATCTTTTTATTTGCTATACATCTGAAACAAACCATGTAGTATATCTTTTATGCACTGGAATCAACCTATGCTTTTGGGATCAACATTTGGCATTGTTTTCAGGTGTTTGAACTGCACTGTTGTTGCATCCTGAAAAACTGAATTGTATTGCATTTCTCACATAATCATCATAACTATTATATGAAACTTTCATTTGGAACCCCTTTGATAACTTTAGTGCTAAATGTACAAAGTTAAAAATGTATGTACTCTATATAATTCGGCTTGCTTGAGCTTTGGAGGCACCATACATCATCTGGAGCAAACAGAAGTTAGTTGTATGATACAATCAAGCATCTCAATAACTCTGGAAGTAGGAATGACTAAAGGTCACACATGCTCATTAAAATAACACACTTTTTTGAACCCATTATGATGACCCACTCATGCAACATTTTAAATTCTCTGTGCTGTTATGATACATATATGTACTTCTAGCAAACTAATTAAATTAGGTCTGCACTCTTGTGAAATTATAATTCTCAAAAAATGATCATGCAAGACTAAAAATACCTCCACCCATATGAGCTGTCTTATGGGTAGTAACTCAAGTGGAAAAACTCCTTATGCTGTAATAAATGAAATTATGTACAAATGATCATAATGTCTTTCAAAATTCATCAAAACTGAAAGCAGTGAGAGTACAGACAACATTTTTAGGATACAGGCAACTATACAAACAGAAAGAAATGACTAATATTGAACAAAATGGAAAGGACTAATAATGAACAGATATACAGACAGAAATGACTATAAAACAGACAAAATTGACTAACATTGAACAGATAAACAGAAATTACTAACATTGAACAGATAAACAGACAGAAATGACTAACTCTGAACAAACATACAGACAGAAATGACTAACATTGAACATACAGAAAGAAATGACTAAAATAATATGCTTACAATCAGCTTATTACCATACTACTTTCCATTTAATTTTACAACAGAACTTAATTTTACCTTGATATGTTTTAGTCCTTGATCAGCCCTTTGCCTCTGTGCAGCCTTGACAACCCCAAACAGAACATCAGTGTGAATTGTTCTCTCATGGGCCTCATCTAGTATTACTACAGAATATCTGAAAAAAAATAATAAATGCTTCTAAATTCTAAAACACCAATTTTCAATTTAGGATGCATAAATGGTGTCCTGGACAACTGACACCTTTTTATACATCCAGAAATCCAACAAATTATTGAAAAAAATTTCCATGAACATTTCATGACTTTTTCAGGACACAAGTTCATACTGCCATGACAATTATAATATCCCCTCTTCCTTAATGAATGACTCTAAAGCTCCAATAAAGAGCCAATGATAGGGCTATCTCAGCAAAGGATGATACCTGTTTTCTAGGTTTACTTAAAATTATAATGTACCTAAATGAACAAAGGATTATACCTGTTTTCTATGTTTACATTAAATTTATTATGTAGTTATCTCAGGAAAGGATTATACCTATTTTCTATGTTTAGGTTCAATTATAAACTTACAGAACCTGCCTAGAACCAATTGCTTATAATGATGTTAGTATGAACTCTATGTGTTTATAGTCTGAAACAATCATGACTTGAATATTAAATTCCATGATTTTTTTCAATATAAATCATAATTTTGCGAATTTGTATTACTTCTATGAAACAGGTAAAGCCACACAATTTTTTTAAATTTAAAATTGACAGTGATACATAAAAATGAACTGATACAAAACTTCACAAGTCTGAGATCATCAATATTTTGTGAGAGGCTCCAACTTTTTACCAAGAATAAATGTTTACGTTGAGGTACAATAATTTGATCAAAAAAGTTGTTACAACACATACTTTTAAAGTTCTCTGTTACCATAAGGTAATTTCTGAGCAAAAAGCCAGGAGAAACCGAATTTGGTGAAAAATGTTTATTGGCAAACATTTGCATAATAGAAAAATATTATTAGTACATCCACTACCCTGCAAATCCAGGCATGCCTTATAGATGTCCTTCCTTCTACCCTGGCTTCTCTTAGGAAACAGTCACGGGCTGAGCTCTGGGTCCCTCCCTGGCAGACTCTTTTCTGACCTTTTCTATGTGGCAGTGAAACAGGAAGTTGGAAGATAACGGTGATGGTCTTTCAGCAGCAAGGACATGGATGGGATCTTGCTCTGTGAGTTGGAGGTCATAGAAGGCAGCCGTGGTCCTGAAAATTGGGTGCTCAACCATGATGTTGAGTACATGAGCTTCATGTGAGATGAACTCACGGGGATGCCTGTTAATGGTGTTTTTGACAAAGGAGTCTTGGCTGTGCTAGAATAGCTGAAATACAGCCTCGGAGACTAAACCCACATGCATCGAGGAAGGTTGTGCCATGCCCAAGCACACACTATTTCTGTCAGCATATGGAATTAAAGTGTAAAAGACAGGCAGATGTCTTGTAAAAGTCTGGTTGAAGTTTGATGAGAGTTGTCATTGTGAAAATAAATCCCTGGGTGCTTTTAAAGAATATAGAATGTCAGAGACTTGAACAAACTAGGGGAGTTGTTAGAAAGAAAATAGGTCTTTCTTGGTGAAGAGACCTAAAGATACAGGACCTATATGAAATGCTTTTGCCTGAGCAGGATGAGGAGACTGGAAACAAAAGCCTGATTACCTCCACAGAAAGCTAAGTTTTCTCTGGAAATCATCAGATCATGGAAGGAAGATTGTATTTATGAATGTGCCATCAAAATCAGAATAGTGGGGTTTCAAAGAAGCCTCCTGTGAAGGTACCAGTGACTGTGCAGGCAAAACATATTGTCAGGACAGTGTAGAAGACAGAATGTGTCCATGCTGAGGCAAGGTCATCTCCAGGCATTCACTATGACTGATAATAGGACTGATAGACGTGTACTATACTGGATTGTAATCAAGCAAAGTCTAGTGATGGACCTGTCCAAAATAATTCCATGGGTCAAGTACTATATAGTATGGAAGGATGGTTCACTTAATCCAGTTGCCGGTTATGCTGGATATCCTTGGCAGAATGTAGTCTAGAACTGACATAACTGGTAGACAATGCCTGTATCTTTAGGTCTAAGACTTTGTTTACCAGAAAGATAGATTTCAGTACTTAGTCCTGGTATTAGGGCATAGGCAAGACTCAACAGGAGGTGGATTTGACATGGTCCATGGCTAGATAATGTATTGGATCAAAGTCCAGTATTCTCTAACAAGCAAGTAATAAATACAGCCAATAATGGGGTCTACATGCAATGTCCTGAACTTGTCCAGCTGGACCATTTCATCAAGTCAGCACTGGCCTAGTATTTCATTACTGGGGGTGATGGAAGATAGCATGAGTTGCTGGGTCTGTTTCTGAACAGGCAATCTTCTCTAACATGAGAAAACTCTCTTTAAAAAAAATCATTAAAACTGGAGAAAAGACACATAGCGATTTATGAGGCCTCTTTTAACAGTACTCTGACCAGGCACAAGCAGAAGTAGTAACCGATGACTGCTGCAAAAGTCCCTCTACACAAGGGGAGATCACTCTCAACTCAATTCCATCTTGACAAGCAAACAACATTCTATTACTTTTTGTCCTAAACACAAACAATAGACCTGGTGAAGGTCTTTCTAAAGTAAGGCTTACTGGATTTTGTGTAGCACATACTCAGACACAAGTAATGTTACCAGTGAAAGGAAAACATAATTCAAACAGAATAAATGTAAATAAAATGATGACTGCAATATAAAAGGAAAAGAAGACTACAAATACAAAACAATGAAAGAAGCAAATGACTGATAAATGAAAATGAAATGGAACATGAATGGAATTTGGAAACCCATTCCTGTATTTCAGACTGCCACTAAATTTTCAATGCTTAAAGCTCTTTTACAAGATAATCTCATACATTACACTTATAATTTATCACCACATAAAAGCCAAGAAACTGTTCAAACAACTGACACTAATTTTAATGCATCAAAAAAAAAAAATTGGCTGACAAATATTCAACAACAAAAATTTTACATTAAAGTTGCTATAATATATTTACTTGTTGCAATTCATTGCTGTCTATTGAATTATATGCATTCTTTATATTTCATTAAAGCTTGCTTTCAATAGAACAAAATATCAAAGCAACAGTTTTCTTTTTAAAGCTATAGAAAGCAGTTCTGCCTTCTGTCGATGCATTCCAAAATGAATTAAAATGAAAGGAAATGATGAATGGAAGTAATATACACAAAATCAGAAAGCACTTCTTGGATTCTAAATAAAAAATGATGAGATTGTGGCTGAAATATAAATATTAGCAATGCAAATTAAATGCAAATAAATACAGAATGACAACTGAATAAAAAAGATAAATGTAATGCAAACATAATGGAGATTTGGTAATATTACCTATTTTACGTTCTTTAGAATTTGCATTTGTAATGTATTTTCATCTGGTAATTACTTCATTAAGAGAAAACTCCTGATCTTGGATAGGGAGCCACTCACTGTTGCTTGCATCAAATCTATGAATTGAATCCTGGACCACAAAGCAGCAGATGAAACTACTATCAAGCCCCAAATGCTTACCGTTTGAGGAGTGGGTCTAAGATTGCCTCTCTAAGAAGCATTCCATCTGTCATGTACTTTAGCTTTGTTGAATCAGTTGTCACATCTTCAAATCGAACACAGTAACCAACCTGGGAAATATTAAAGAATAAAGTCCTGGCTAATTTTTTTATGCCTTAACATAAACTATGACTAAAACAAACAGGAAGTGAAAAATATTGCTCCTGTTAGGTTTTTGGCTGGTTGTAAACCAAATAACTGGAACATACTACACCTGTTAAATATCTGGAAAGTTTTAAACAAAACAACTGGAATATATTGCTTCTGTTAATTATTTGAATTTTTTTTTATAAAAAAAACAACAGGATGTCTATTTGGACCTAATATTGCTCATACTGCTGGTGACATATGACATTAGCCTAGATGCTATGCTGCATTGTTATAAGATTTCCGCACAGCTTTTTCATTAAAAAAATATCTTCATTACAAAAATGTAATTTATTCATCTTTCTCAAAATGCATGTATGCATGTATGAATATGCAAAAGAACATTCACAACTGATTAAAAATAACAGGGTTATGAGTAAGAAATTCCATGAATTATATGCCTCACTCACAATATGACTGGACAGACATATATGTATGATTTTGCCTTCAAATAACCAATACCAAAACTTTGTTTGAAGCCTTATGGGAAGGCAAGAGTGCAGGAATATCAAAGGGCAAAGCTTATTGATTCTATAGCCCCAAGATGCTATTCATTCAAGGATTTCAACAATAAGCATAGAGAAAAATTATTAAAACCAAACCTGGAGAGTAGCACAAGATCCACAATTGTTATATTAGAAGGGTCAAGATAAAGTAGCACATGCATGTGATAGTTACAAAATGACAAAAAAATGAACATCTTACCAGATGTCCCAGTTCTGTTTTCTTTTCTTGAGCAACCCGTTTGGAAATTGTAATGGCTGCCACTCTCCTTGGCTTAAAGAAAGAGAACTTAACCATATAGTGTCTTTAGAAGTCGCATATTGTGAATTACTACTTTTCTAAAAAGGTATATTATTATCTTTTTAATCAAAGACATTGTCATAGGCACTTAAACTTGAGGCCATGACACTTTAAATTCATGCCTGTGCTTGTGGTGTATTATATTATTTTTAAAAGGTAGAAGCATATCATCCGATATATGCATTTCACAAATAATTCACAGTAAAAAATACAAACAGAAATACCATTCAAAAGTCCTGTTTATAGGTTAGATACTGAGCCATATGGTCATTATGTAGTCATACTATTCTTTAGATACTTTTAGACCAGTCATAACAGTAGGCTTCTATTAACATCCAATATCAGTCAAATGGAAGTAAAAACTATTTATAAATTTAGATTGGATTTATATACTTTGATACATCAAAATAAAACAGATCCTCCATCTCTGTTTCACAAAATATGTCTGTGAAGTACATATGTACTGTTGAACACAATTTCGCTTTGAGTTTCCAACTTCAGATTTAGGGAAGAAATTACAAAAAGGAACTAACACCACAACTGTTCACATTAATTCAAACACATACAATTCAGGATATCATACTATCAACAAGCTTTATTGGACACATTTTAGATATGAACAATTATACTCTTTTTTCCTTATTTATGGAATAATTTGAATATAACTTAAAACAGTATACTATTTACAGAAGGCCATTTCACCTATTACTGTGCGCATTACATATACAGTGAGGTCAGTATTTCACCTATTACTGTGCACATTACATATACAGTGAGGTTAATATTTCACCTATTATTGTGCACATTACATATACAGTGAGGTCAATACTTGTGTGTTGAGTTTCAATTAAAACTCTTATATATCAAGTCTGATTAGGAATTTTTTCTGGTGCATTCCAATTTGGCCATGTTATAGTCAGACCAAAAGTCAGTCTCTACAAATTACTGAGACTGTCAATCAACATGCCCAAATTTAATTAAAATTGATCATATTCATAGCTGCCAACCCCATAATACAAAAATATTGACTGCAGATGACAAAATTACTGATTTTCAGAACAAGTACTGATTTTTAAAACTTCAATGCATATGCAACTACTTATATCCACAACCATCAGGAAAGAGTGACAACAAAGAAACTTGGATTTTAGTGAAATTCAAATAAGGATATATTCTTGGATTGTAATATTGAGATTCAACAAAAAACCTGTTGGCACATCACTATGACACAGGCCACCACATACTTATCAATACTTCCAGTTTTGGATTCATTTTAGAATACCAATAAAGTATATTCCTAAAGTTCATTCATAACTTTAATCATTAGGACATGTTTTAGAAATTCTAGGATTACATGGAATTTAATTTGCAATACTGTAAGTTCTATTTCAATTTTTCACTGTGCATTCTAGGAAAATAAATTCCTTCATGAATTCTGCAAAGCTTGTTGGTTTTCGTTCTTTTCTATTACTTAGTTTAAAACCATAGAGTCGTAATATAGGTACTTAAGTGTCTGCTCTTTTCTACTATCTGTCTTCAGCACTTAAGGAACATTTATGGCTTTATTGAGTTTGAAGATAAACAGGTAAAATAACACAAATTGAGTGATTTTTAGTTTCAATAATCAAAAAAAGTGTACTAAGCACCACTAAATTCTAATTACATTTAGATGACTTATGTCTGCTTGTTACTTTTTTAAAAAATTTTATTTTATTACATGCTATTGTAATATAATATTGTATGCTGGACRTGACTTTGTCCAAAACTGAGTTCATTTCCACTTGACCTGATTGTTTTTTTAAAAAAATTAATATATAGCTTAATTATCCTCTGTGTATGAGCTTAATATCATGAATATTATTCATGTAAACATGAAGGAGTAAATATGTTTATNTGGGTTGGGTTTTTGGAATTTCTTAAATGAATTTTACAGATTACTGTGTTGTAAGTAAATAAGGCTCATCAGATCATTCTAGAAGGTTATTTTCCATTAGGTAATGATTTTTTAAATACAAAATGTTAATTATGACCTGAGGTCAATTTGAGAACTATATAATCTTGTAATTGTGAGGACTTGATCATATGTGCTTTAATATCAAGCAACTTCAAGTTGTATTATCATGTGACCAGTATGGGCGAACATTTATTTTCTTCCAATTAGTGCAAGTGATTTTTCTCTCTCTGGAAATACAAAAGTGCTTTGATTAAATTTTTGAATAAAGACATTCACTGGAATTTATACCAAATTCAAACCTGGAATAATATCTCTGTGATTCAACAAAAGACTGTTGACACAACACTTCAACAGCTACCACAGACACATCATCAACTTCAGTTTGGGATATTTTCTGGACTTTTACTGAATCTTATTCAGGACTCTAATTACTAGGACTTGTGTCTATAGTTCTTGGATTATCTCGGGATTTAATTCACAATACTGTAAGTTTTTTCTCATTTTCACTTTGTATTCTAGGGAAGTAAATTATCTGTTAAATTTTACAAACATTGTTATCTTTCACTCTTTTCTGTTATTTATTTTAAAAACATAGACTCATAACATTTAATAGCATTTTCAAAGGAGGTAGAGGTCAATAAATGCCAAAGTGAGCAAAGAGAAGGGATTTCATACTTTTATTATGATTGATAAATAGTCAAATAATATCCAAAAATATTCAATGAAAATTTTTAAAGAAAATGTTGGTTTTTGTTTCAGCTCCAATCATGATATAATGATCATTTGTCTTACCTGTGTAACTGCAATGACTGCATTTCTGTGAAGGCCAGCTTCATACAGATACTAAAATTGTACAAAGAAACATGGAGATAAATCAATTCATTTGCTCACTTACCATATTTATCTACTTGTTCATTTACTCTTTAATCAGTCATTTTACATTTTCTTTCTGATTTGACTATATTTCAACTATAACAAGTGAATAAATGCTAAATTTTGAAAAGATGAAAATATAAATTTTTTGTCCTTATAAAAGTTAGAATTAGTCCCCATTCTTCAAATGAAAAACCTAATTTTTGCATCCAAAATAAAATGTTCCAATGGCAAATGCAAGTCTTTTGAAAGCAGAAGATAAAATATTTTCTGTCCGAAAGTCTATGTAAAAATGAAACCACTGCATACATCATCTCTGACATAAATGATAACTAAGGCTGTCATAGCATTTGGGGAACATCACATCAATAATTACTCAGCATGCAATCCCAGCCTCTGTATCACAATATGCACACTACAACATGGCTGCTAAACATAATCTGGACTCTGAATAAATCTGATATTTTACTTCCTAGTTACAAACCAAATGAAAGGATTATTTCATTAAAACTCCAAAACACAAAACTTGCACAACAAGACTTAGTCTTAATCATCAAGATGTTAATTATAGCCTCACTAAATGCATCAAACAGCCAGATGACCAAGACTAGTTCAGGGTCCAATGATTCTATCTCTCTATCTGAGTGTTCTCACACTGATGAAATACTATCATTCAAACATACATGGAATATATAGAGCTCTAACTGATAATAGAGTTTATGTTGCTCAAAGAACCATCACACAATATGAACTGTGCTTACAGCAAGAGCAATGCAATGAAAACTTTTGACTCGTGCTTAAAATATAATTTTTTTGCATAATTTGGGTTCATTAACAAAAAAATTATGTGTGTATCATCAGATTGTATGCATAATATATAAAAATGTGATGTTTATCTACAGCTCTGTAAAAGGATAAATTTTACAACAGTTTATGTATTTCATATTTTTATAAAATTCCCAGATCTGTTATGCAAGGCTTTACAAACTGTACTTGTTTGGAACTAGTATATTTTTCTGGTAAACATGTGCCTAACTGTAAAAGCTTAATCCCAGGCATGTGCATTTTTTAAAAATTAATGGTTCTAATTTAATTCACAAGATTTACACATTTTTTCTGGTTTTGTCCTCTTCTATATGACCCTATCTGAGTAGCATGCAATACATTAAAAAAAACTGAAACCTATATCCATAAATGCAACCGCTCCGGTGGCCTAGTGGTTAGAGCGTCCG
>QKMX01351798.1:22100-34402 GCA_003401595.1 Venustaconcha ellipsiformis
TCTTTTGCTAGCCTAACATTGGACAAAATTAATTAAAATGGGGAAAATTGCAAAGTAACTGTTACATGACCGTCCATTTAGTCAGCAGAAATAAGTTTTTTTTTTATCACCTTGGCTTATTGGTTCTTAGTTTCCAACCAATACCTTCATTTGCATTTTTGACTGGCTTTTAAAATGGTACATCTCTTATAGATATGTGACTGCCCTTGGCTTTCATATGTTTTTCTGTGCTATTTTTATAAACCCTAGATAGCTGCTGTTCACTGTCCCAACCATTCTATTTGCAAGAAGTCACAAATATTTCTCCTAAATGTTTCAATTATCAGAACAGTATTTTCAAATGCATGCTGACATTGAAAATATCATGTTCATTTGTTTGCTTATTTGAAAGATTCTTTTGTGACTTAGTGAACTCATCCACATGGTTAACTTTATCGATTATACTTTCAAATGGATAAAACAGCTTGTTTAGTTCAATCACAAATCTAATCAACCAAAGCCTAAAGCATCTACTATATGAGTGTACATGTTTTTTTTACAAAGCAGTTCCTAATACACTAAATTATTTTTAGGCACACATGTCATGCAATATCAAGCCATGTTTTGTACCTGTTTTATCAAAAATACTGAACGATTCTGACAATGCAAAGTTAATGGAGAAACAAATGTCCATATAATGTAATGTTCTTCCCTGAAGCCTTCAGGAAGAACAAACTATTGCAAATACACAAAAGAACCCCTCCCCCCAAAAAAACAATGTGTGAAATGAATTAAAAGAATAAATTGAAGTGCATGTTTTTCAATATTTACAATGAAAACTGCATTTCAAGAGAGTGGTCATATGTTTTTGTTTTGAACACATTTAGGTTTGTTTCTGATTTATTATCTTTGAGGTCTTCAATCCATATAATAACACTGGAATAAGCAAATAATTTGTTAAAAAAGTATTTGTTTTGGGGAATGGTGTTTTGCAATGATTATTTTTAACTTGTTCCAATTTAGGTCCTAGGTACTGTTCTTCTTAAAATGACACATACCATGCAAATATTGTGGACAACTTTAATTCTTAACTTTGAACATTAATAAGGACTTGGAATATTAATATGGACTTTTGATAAAATAATCTTATTTTAATTTCAGCCATTTCAATGTTTAAGAATAGATTTCTGGATGGTGTACTAAATAGTAAATTTAGGATAATTCTTTCTGATCTTTTTTGAAATTCATGGATTGTTTTAATATTAGTATCAGCTGTATTTCCCCAAATTGTGCAACAGTAGTCCAGAATAGGAAGAATGAATGCATTGTAAAATAATTTCTGATAGCTGGGTGGGAGATAGCATTTTATTCTCTGTAAAAAAGTTGATTCTTAACTTTACTACAGAACGAATGTTTTCCACTGGCTTACACCAGTCAAATTTTGGATTTTTGTTACAAGTTAGTAAAGTATACAATGTAGGTCACAGTGACCTTCTTTGGTTGTAAAAGAATAGTACTAAACAAGAATCATCCTATAATCAAGTTTCATGATTTGAAGATAAACAATGCTTAATAAATGAACTTTAAACAAAAGTTACACATAAGCAATGAAACATGAAATATTGGTCACAGAAGCCTTTTTGGACTAATGGTTTAATACTTACAAAGTCGAATATCCTCACAAAGTTTTGATTTTAGGTAGGATAGACCTTGTATAACATTCCAAAACCTCAAGTAGATAAGTAAAAGCCTGTCCAAGACCAGTACTATATAAAATATATTTCATAAAATGCTTCTTTTATTATAAGGTGTGGTACCAACAAGAGAGGCATATCACAATCCCATTCATGATTCTAAAATGAACAGTGTCTGAAAAATGAATACAAACCTCAAAATTGCAACCTATGTCAGTGATGTGTAATATATGGACCATAATGGACTCTTACTAAAAAGGAGTTGTGCTCATCAAGGTGTGTAACCTCACCATGTTCCATTATTTCAGTAAATACAGCATTTATGCTTCCATGCAAAAAAACCCCCTATCTGGATATGAGCTAAACACAAATATTTGGCACAGTGACCATGTTGTACAGGTGTGGTATTACTAATACATGTACTTATATCTGGTTTCATACTAACAAAAAACATAGGATAAGTTAGTCTGAGAATTCACCCACTATAATCCACCTCATTTTTTTCCACAGCAATTTGGACCATTATCATAGGGATTCATGATCAAGTGGCGAGTATTTCAATAGTCCTTCAGACTCCTTCTAGCCTCAATCACTCCCATCTAGGCTCATATAATGCATAAAGCCTTTCTACCCTCACTTCTCCACCAATCATTCCCATTATGGCACAATTCCCTGTAACTATCCTTCAAGAAGTTTCTGTAAGTGAACCACTGTTGCATGAAATAATTTTGTTTCTTTGAAAATAGATCTTGCCAGCTTTACTCAACAACAAGATGTTATAAACACTCTCAATATAATCTGTTGGTTAAATAATTTTCATTTGACTAATACAGCATGTATCATGATTAACAAATATTTTGCACAGGTTGCATATCTGTATATTGCTTTTTGGTCTATGTCAGTAGTTGCTTAAAATATGGTGGAGAAATAGCAAATATGTTAATGAGTGTGATGTCAAATAATGTAACCTACAAATGATATGAAATGAAATATGGATGAAGTGCACTAATCCGAAAATCCAAAATTGTCTGCTTTTATTGCAGTTTAGGGCTTGAAAAATTCTAGGGTCAATAGGCAAAAATAAGGTTGGTTGGGAAACAACAGAGCCAATTTTTGAATAGGCCTGATTTGAGCATGACAGTTAAAAAAATAAATACTGACCCAAGTAACTGATGTGTGAAATATGGGTCACAATGACCTACTATTATGATGAAGTTGCATTACTCATCAAGATGCATGAATGCTCTAAAAGTTTCACGATTCCTGCTGTAAAACAGTATGCATACAATATGCAAAATCAAAATGGTCATCAGCTAAAAACTATGACAGTAAAAATGCAAAATATAAGTCACAGTGATGTTCTTTTGTTGGAGAATTTTCATTATATGTCAATTTCTGCTTTTGTAAAACTTTTGCATTTGTGCCCACCAGTTAAGGGTCACAGCCTGCACGTTGTGACCACATTTGTTTCAAGTACAATTATTTCAAACATGATTAATCCTTTTCAAACCAAACAATGTCAAAAACTCACGATTAAGTTCAAGTTCTTGATCAGTTTGACCGCTACCATTTTCTGAAGAAAAGTTTACTGAACTGTGGGCACAGTTTGACCTGCAACTTGGCCTTTGCATAGCACGTCAAGCCTTCTTTAATTACATGATGCTGGTAGGGGCATCATTGTCTTATAGAAATGTTTATAATCTTATATTATGACTTAAGAGTTACCTACTAGGATTAAGGGTACAACATATAAAAGGGATTGCCCAAATGGTTGTGTAGTGCACATAACTATAGCTGTGTGCAATAATTTTTTCCATTCTTAGTTTTCTGCTTGAATTTTCCAGTTCATGTTCAATTAAAATATGTATGTGTTATTGTTGGCATTATTTTGGCCTTGCAAAACATTCAAGTCAGAAGTAACAAACTGAACACTGTAAAATGATTCACTAAAATTCACTGTATGATTTGGATGGTTCTTCTGGCTTATTGTAGGAGCTGTATGGTGGTTGATAAGCAACTACTGGCTCTACAATCAATGAAAGTATTTCTTATTAAACTAATCTTATTGTTTCTGACTGTGAGCAGAACATCTCATAAAAAGCCAAGAAGATAACCCTTCTTTGCATGATTTCCTTCTGTTCACTGTGGTTTGGCTTTGGAGCAATGCAAATGCAAGTTGCTTAATTTTAAAGACAGAAGAAACATCATTTTCTGGCTCTATAAACAATGACAACATTCATTGATAATATGTTATAGTAGTTTCTTGGATTTACTCAATCTGGTGGATGTAGACACAGAGGCAAGAGATCCAATGTCCATTAAGAATAGTGATGTCCAGTAAAGTTGGTGGATTTCCTCTGTAAGTTATCATTTAATGCATTAGTCCTTTATATGAGATATAAAACAAGTTTACATTAACGGCTTCATTTAATTTATCAAACTGAGTAAACATCATAGACACATGCAGCAAAAACAAGTTTTGAAAATGAAGTTAAATTTCATGACTAATAGTTAGGACCAATAGTGATTACAAATGAATGACATACTATTTATAGCTTACTTTATGTACCTGTGTGTAGCATGGTGAAGTACAAGTGATATAATGTTATGTGTGTCACAATTCTTTCTCATATTCATTCAATAAAAAGTTTGTGGCATCATATATTGATAAAATATAATAAAAACGAGTTATGCTAGAAAATGATATTTTTATAGATTTATCAGTAGACTGAGAAAATGACCGATTATGTGGTAGTATTACAAATCCTGAATTTTTTTACCATCAGTACTCATCCAACATGTCAAAGTAAGAAGTAATCCTTCAACCACCCAAGAGAACTTTAGTGTAAATCACATCTCATCTGAACCTCAAACTGGAAAAAGCAACTTTAGTGTAATTCACATCTCATCAGAACCTCAAACTGGAAAAAGCAACAAGACCTGCCATAAAAATAACAGAGAGACCCAAAACAAACAGTATACACACAAACAAGCTGAGTATTTTCAGGTGAAGCTCTGAAATGGGAACTCAAGTTCTTATGATCAAGTCAAGCTGATCCAGCTTCTTCTACAAATACTTTAAATCTGTTTCATTGCCCTCTACAGAGATAATTACAGATGAAAACGTTTTCAGGTTAAAGAGCTTGATGCAGTGATTGATGGTCTTAATTAATGCTCCAGAGATACAGTGACAGTGGATACCTCTTTTAAGACCCTAGTAGTATAATTATGTTGGTTTTGCCTTTCTTAGGTTTATATGTCACATCTTCCCAATGACCTTGGATCATTTTTGCAAGGAAGCCACATACTACATGTAATGCGCTGACTATAAGCACTAAACATTCCATGAAAGTGAAAAAGCCCAAGCAAGCATCTAGAGACATAGAGTGACACAATGCCTTTATTGTCTGTAAATCCACAACAGCATGGTTCTTATTTGTGCTTGAAGTTGTTGTTGATTTTCCATCTCCGCCAATGCAGTCTCAAACTTGGTCACGCTAATAATTTTATCCTTGACAGACACTAAAATATAGTTTACTAATCATGCTGAGACTACTTTGAGCCGCTGCAAGCAGTTCTGACTAAACACATGTTTGTGAATGTAATCAGATCAAAATTAATTTGTTAGCACAACCAAAAACACCACTTAATATCGATGTAGCCCAACAATAATTCTGACTGGTACACCTAAGATGTTTATTGTTGCTGTGAGTGCTGTCACACCAAGACCAACAGTTGCTACTGCAGAAAATAGGCAAATAAATTATACAACTAAATGTTCATGTTTATATGTCACAATCAGCTCAGTTCTCTTGGTGATTTTGCCTCACAGCTGTTGCTCCACTTTATTTTTCACCAGTAACATTGAGGGTCCATCATAGATTGATAATACGCCCACAAATGCACAACAGGCAGACACTGCTCAGACTCATCATGTCCAGGTGCAATATGCACATGCATTTCTAACCAATTTACCTTTTATACTGGTATATTTCTAATACAATTATAGAAAATATTTGACAATGGAATATTTAAATTTCTGGTGATTGTGCATTCTGGTGGTCTAGTGCACTTTACATTTAAAAACACACTTATTGTGCTTGTGCCTTTTATGTCTAACAATCATCTTTGTCCAATAACTGTTACAAGGATGAGTGTGTCTTGTTGAATAACAGTCAAGACTTTTTTGTCTCAATTTCATCAATGTTGGTGGAAAATATTTGTTTGTGAATGTAACCAATGTGGATTCAGTGGTGAATTCCACTTTACTATTAAAGAAACAATACCTTAATATTTTTGCACCTCGTTGTGCAGTCAAGATTTGGGCATTTGAATTTGCATGTGCAACGATAAGTTGACCTCAAGGTGGTACTGGTACTTCAGGGAGGTTTCACCAATCAACTTCTGTTTGGTGCTTAACAAGATTATATTTTAGTGTATGCAATGGTCCAATAATACCACCATGAAGAAGATATTCATCACGTGGGATAAAATCATTGTAAATGTAAGCATCTGCTGTCAATTGATCTAACACGCCATTGGTAAATTCTGCAACCTCATCATCATGGTCAGAATCCATTACTTCTAATGGTAAATCTAATCTTAAACAGAAATGCCAAAGATGGTTAAGTAATCTGCTGGATAGATTTGAAATGCTTTGAACAGAATGTCATCTTTAGCTATCAATGATATAGATGTGGTATATGTGCAAGATTTTGGAAGAATAGTGTCTGGTTCATCACCTATCATTACTCTTTCACCATGCTGATAATTTATCAAATCTGTTAAACGATTCCATCCTCTATAATAACTGGAGAGAATAAATAACTATGATTCTGATTCCCATGCTATTAAGATGTTAGATTTAGTTTTATCAAAACCATTTACATTGTCAAAAACAATCTGACCAGCTCCTATTTTAAATTCAGTTGTTTCCTCTTCTTTGCTGGTCAACAGTTTTTAGTATACTGCATTGATTTCTTTCTTAGACTTTTGTAAAAAAAATATAGAATATTACTTTCAGATTGGGCTCATATGAAAAAACCAGTCACCAAAGCACCAGTTTTCTGTGACAACTGCATCACCAAAGAGGCAAATCAAACCTTTTTCACTGATCAATTTATTCCTTTCACAAGGCAAGCATTTTAATTGAAATATGACAAATCTAAAATAAATTATGCTTCCATCTATATTTAGCTATACCTAAAATACTAAAATGAATACCCTTAGTGAGATAATAGTGTTATGTAATGAGATAATACAATTATTTCAAATCCAGTTTATTACTTTATCCTTGGAGATAATTATTGTACTTGGCTACCTACTGAAACAAAAATACCATTTTTATTTTTATTTTCAGTGATAACGTTTCCATGACTGGTATGTAGAGATGAATTTATCCCCAACAGTTGTTCATTACAAGTTATGTTCTGCACTCTCTACCAGAAGTGGAACACAAAGGGGGTCAAAGGAAGCCAAGTACAGAATAAAACAAGCAGCACTATAAGATCCCTAGATGTTACTGTCAAGCATGAGCATTGAAATATGCAAAAAAGGATGTATCATAGGAACTTTGCCCTGAGAGTGGCATTGATGTTGGCATCAACATGACGAACAGCAATGAACATTTAGCTATGTTGGACACATTTAAGATTCTTTACAGTCTTGGCAAACACAACAAGCACATATCTATCTCTTTAAGCCATTGTTAGATTTATCCATTGATTTTGGTTCCTGCAACTTGCCATATCTTTACCAAGTAATGAATGCCAGCTATGTAAGTCACATGATGAGTTCCTAGACTGCTCCAGTTGGTGAGAAGATGGTTTTGTCGGAATTTGAAAAGTTGGGGGAAGTTGTGAACTCATGGTAGAAGAGTATACTGAGGTCAGCACATGAAACTGCCTGGCCTTAGTAGGAAAGTACCTGCATCATGGTAGTGCACAATTGGCCTTTCTGCAGATACCTTCTATATTTTAGTGAAGGACTTCCTACAGATCCAGACAGTTATTTCCTTGGCCAGGATGTCATCCTTTATAATGAGATGGATGTTTCGATGATAGTGGGAAGGAAGAAATGTGCAGTGGACAGGAAAAAAAGGAATCACCCAGCAATGTCTCACATTCACTGCATGGGTCATTATCTAAAGCCTTCAGTAGTGTTCAGAAATTAGACAACACTGATGAGCTGATGAGCTCTAGACTGCACTGTTTATATGTTACCATTACAACAATATCAATAAAGAGAGCCAAAATGCTATACTATGCTATACTATAAATATGTTAAGTGAAGAAGGCAGTTCATGGCAGATGGTTAAATCACGAAAAAGATGTTCTGTTAGGAAACTTTATATTCCAATTTGTGCAGATTTATATAAATACTCCGACACAAGACCAGACATTACATGACATATTTGTGGTTCCTGCAGTATCGTTATTGAAAGTGATGAAATAAAAGCATCTCCATCATTCATCATCTGTGTGACTGATGCACCAGCCTGTCATCACCTACTTGCCTGTTTTAGAAAGTAGAAGTAGATTTATCTATTATTCAGCCAGGGGCTCTAGGTGACTAAGTGGTATAAGCCATTAACCTTGACAAATCACACATCGCACCTCTGAAGATTCTTGGTTGGCTTAAGTGAGTATGCAGCAAGGCTTACCACTAGCTTCCTGTGGGTTGGTGGGTTATGCGGTAATCACTTTTCAAGAATATTCTCAAATTTATATGAGGGGAATTAAAGAGATAACAATAAAAATGACAAAAATGTTCCATAGCTTTTTTTTATTTTATTTTTATTGTACGAAAAAAGCATCCATATACAGCCTAGAATAATACATAATTTGGTGAATTAATTGTAATGGTTATGTCTGAAGTGTAATGATTGGCATGTATGCATATATCCTCTTTCTGGACTGTGTTTGATTCAGAATGAGAAATGAATGAGCTTGCGGAACATTTTGGACTCAATGAGGAGCAAATAAGGATGGAGTGGAATGATTTAAAGTAGGTTTTTAAGGTGCAACTCAGCAATTGTACTACAAGACACATGCTTTAAACACTTGCTGAGAAGAAGCCAGTGCTTGGTTCTGTTGATCCAAACAATGTGAAGCTGCTTAGAGTTTCAGAGATACTTACACTTTCCACTGCAGCGATGGAATAAATTTTCTCAGAAGAAAAACTGATGGTTACATAATACAAAAAACTGATGGCAACAACATATTTCTTACTGTAAAAATGAACACATTAACAATAGGATACTGACCTGACTGAAACAGTAAACTATTACTTGCTGTATAAAATCAAAGAATCTTTCCAAGAGGTTTAACAATACCAGTGTTCATATAAGTCATACATGCAAGTGCATACTGCATGTGTTGAAACATTCTGCTTTGAAATTATCATAACGCTGCAAGATGTTAAAATTACTTAAACTTAACACATAATAATGTATTTAACAATATCATAATTATTATTATTATTAGCTGAACACTAGACTACAAAAAAAACAAACTGTCCTTTAAAATGCAAAAAGCATGAATGGGGTGTTTCTGTGTACTAAAGGTGTCTTTTATGATGAGAATGATCACAATGCTTTTCACAGCTTCTGCGAGAAACATTGCAACCAGACTCCAAAAGACGTGAAAAACCAATGTTGATGTGATTTGCTCTCTGAGAGGATTAGCAATAACATTTTCAAGACATTCTTTATGGTGACTATATTGGATATCAAATCAGAACACTTTTCTTTACAAGATCAACTAGACATGTGGTAGCCATACTGGATGACTTGTTCAGACAATATCATTTCATAACAGACCAACTAAACATCGTTGTAAGTCTTTTGGTAAAAATTATTTTCAATGTTGATTCCATTCAGGAATAACAAGATTTTAAAATGTTAGCCTTCAGATCAACACCATTTTCATTTAGGTCCAACTAGACATCATAGTTAGTAAAAAAAATCCTAATTTGGTATTATCAGCCATTCAAGAAAAGTAATGATAATTTCAAAATGGCTGCTGTGGTGGTCATGTTAAACTCTGAGTAGCACTATTTTCATTAAGTACCAAGTATTATTATTAGAAATCGTTTAGTTACACCACCTTGTAGCAAAAAGAAGATTTTCAAAATGGTGGTCTACACCATTTTTGTTAAGGACCAACAAGACTTTTAGATGAATGTGTTTATGTTAAGTTTTATGACAATTTTCAAAATAGCTAAGAAGAAGTAGTGATAAGAAATGTGCAAATGGACCGATGGATGAAAAAACAGGCCATCCCATAGACTTTTCAGATCTGTGAACCAAAAATCTGCCTTCTTTAAATAAAGTGCAAGATCTCAGCATTTCAGGAGCATTCCCAGGCAAATATACTGCCTTCATTAATACTGACATCAATAGGTATTAAAACTATTATTTGCATTGTTCTACAGTTGGTTGCCTTAATGGAAATATCACAAAAGTTGACACTAATGAATAAATGAATCAGTCTCTTTTAATTATAATTTACCTGAAACAACTGGGACGAACTTGCCCTGTTGGCGATCCCACACCCAATTATTCATGTCTTCAAATTCTTTAAGATCTGGTTACTCAGTGGCTCATCAAAACTAAAAAAAAAAAATTAAAATGTAATCTCAGAATGTAAGCTCATGTAAAAATTAAAAACTGCCTGCATCTGTGCTCTTTTTTCACTGGGCACTACACACTAATATAGCATCCTTGATCATTCACTGGAAGATTTCAATAATATAAAATACAGCACAATCTCCAAAGTTAATGGGAACTGTAAATGTACATTTAGTTTAGTGAAAAAATGCTAAGGTTTCCATCTTGCTTCTGTTAACAGACTGTAACTAAAAATTAACCAGCTGGTCAATACTACTGCTGGGCAAGTTATGAGATTTATGTAATTTCAGCTTGGCCAAAAGACTGTTGCCTGCATTAATTTCCATCATTTAACACCATGATAATTGCTTTTATTCAACACATTCATGATTGCTATGATTTACGACATTCACAACTGTCACCATTTAATACCTTTATGATTGCCACTATTTAATACTTTCTTGATTGCCACAATTTAACAAATTAATAATTGCCACCATTTAACACATTCATGATTGCCACTATTTAACATCTTAATGACTGCCACTAATTAACACCTTCATGACTGCCTCTATTAGACCTTCATGACTGCCATGATTTACCACATTCATGATTGCCCCTATTTAACATATGCAAACTTAAATAATCACATTTTCAAAGATGTTTTAAGTTGGTTGAAAATTCATTTTAAATTTCAACTGAAGTTATTGCCATAGTAAATACTTTGATTTTAACAATGATTACTATACTAATATGTAGGTGGAACTGCTAATGAGTAGTCTCCAATCTCTACTTTGGAGATCCATTAATTGGTACTGGTCAACAGGTGAATGTGGCTACTAATTCCCTAAATTAGTTCTAAGCTAACCCATTCAATAAATAAAAGTGAAATTAAAAATCAAATGAATATCTATTTATGATGTACAAGGATATCAAATCTCACTTCTTAGGAAAGTTTTTTGAAGATCTATTATTGAGCACATACTGGATGTGCATCAATGAACATATCAGTAATCTCTCTGTATCTCCATGTATCATATGGTCAGTAACCACAAGAGCCCAAATGAAAGTGAATTACCCCAAAATCTTTTGGAGTTGGAAATTGGGGTGTACATAATGAGCTGTCCTTCTCTACTTCCTTTTTATCAGACAGGATCCTTGACTAGAGAAAACAGGAAAATGCAGGAATTCATAGTAAGTCTTCTGCAAGTTCTTTTGTACAATGCATATTTGTCGGATCATGCAAATTTCTAATTTATAAAAAAAGAAAAAACCAGCAACCTGAAACCCCACTGAAAACATAAATATCATGCATCATGTTTTATTTATATATATTTGTTAATAAAACCTCTTAAATCTTCAAACAATTCCTGTCTTTTTCAGCAAATATATGAGGGTATTTCTCCCCTTAATGTTCAGTCATGGAATAGGTTCTTCCATCCTTATATTGATTGTTTTAATTGCTGTGATTGGAAACTATCTAAAATATTCTTGAGGATCTCCAACATACCTATATGTGTGAGTCAGCTTGTACTTGAAATAACAGCAGGACAAAAATCATTAGTCATAGCCTATGTCTTTGAACCTGTTATAATGGATAGAAGATTACTGAACTCTGTTCAAATATGGTCAAGATATGCTGATATGCCAAGTTGGGTAAATCTATTATGGAATCTAGTTTGAAATTTTTTATTAAAAAGTATTCTTCAGTAATATCTACAAACTAAGTTTGATCAAAATATATTCATCTTTGCTTGTGTTATCAACTTCTCATGCTCTCTAGCCATTACAGATAAAATCCCTGTTTCTAGGCCTTTAATGCTGAAAGAATCAGAGTGCTATCAAAGAATTTTTGGAAAACAAGTCTTTTTAAAATTCATTTTTATGTGTTCAAGTGATTGCTTTTATAACTCAATGATGTACAAAAGCAAAGTTTGTGACCTTGGGTGTGACCCCAATTCACTCACAATAGCATGTATTGGTTGTTGTTGTTGTTGTTTGTAGGGTTTAACGCCATTTTT
>QKMX01351811.1:3100-18466 GCA_003401595.1 Venustaconcha ellipsiformis
AATTAAAGGCATCGACATCTTCAAGACTATAGAATTTCATGCAAAAAACCTATAATTTTATTGGAGTCGAAGTTTAAGTTTTGTCTTCTAAGAGTTTAAAGTTTATAGGATTGAATTGTGTGCATTTCATATATCAATTAAGCATAACTGCCTCATACACATGTAAGCCATGTATACAATGCAGATGATAAATCAATGCTGATGTTGGACAACACAGGCCATGATAAGTTCCACTGTCTGACAAACTATGCTCACCACTACTTGTAAAATGAAATTAGTTAACACTTAATGGACACATTCAATGGTAAGAGCTTTCTAAACTGCAATTATGAATATGCTTTACAGATACAATATGACTACTTGATCCATGTAAAATCATCACTTCAACAATCACTGCAAACATGTGAAATCCCAGCAAATTTTTTCATGAAAACATTTAACACTTTTTACAAGATACTGTATCAAAACACTGGTTCTTTGACAGTTGCCTTCAATCATAATTCTAACACAAACATCAATCCAAACTGGCAGGTTTTACAAAGCTTTTAATATGGTGCTACATTTAGCATTTATAATATTGAAAACTTTGTACACAACATTCATATCTATTTTTTTAATAAAAAAGGAGCAACTGACACATTTGTCAAATCTTCCAAAAAGGAAACATAAAACGACTTATTTGCAAATTGCTGTTCTGATTTTTATTGACACTAATTATTCCTCTGTGAAATAACAATTATACCTTGTATATGGGTGAGTCCTGACAGTTAATACCAACTTCTGCCCATGCATGTAGGTCCTCAATTTGAGATTATTTTTATGTGTATCTCAAACTTTAAAAAAATGTTCTGAAACCATGGTGACATAACCCCAAGTTTTCTTTTAACTACATTTTAGGCATCATCTAAAACAAGGATTTTCTTTCAGAAACAACAAGTTTACACGTGAAAGTTGTTGAACTGAAGGGATTAAGAATCTGCAGCCTCTAATTGCTGACTTTGAGGTAAAAGTGTATGGTCTATTCTAAATTCATGCTGCAATAAAATAAAAAATTTCTTACCACAAAGGATTATTTGCAGACTTGGGTATTTTTAAAATTTTCACCTTTCCTACATGCTGAACTTGTGAGAAAATGAATGTGGCTGAAAACACAACAAAGGTAGTAACAGTCTCAAGTCTACCTGTCTATAATATCCTACCCTGAATTTCTTTTGATAGTTTACCAAGACAAGATCCTCAATTGGACCAAGGTTTTTATATAAACAAGTGGTTTCATCTGCCAGAAAATGAAGGAGTCATACTAAATGACTTCAGCAATTATTATCATTTCCAGTCGTAATAAGTGACAGATTAACCAACTGTCTTAATAAGAACTATTTCTGGTAAATTCTGTGAATGAAATCAGGTGATCATGTAGTCATTATGTAATTTTAGACAGTCTCAATGACTGATGGTATGCCAGTCAGTCTCAAAAGTATGCAATCCACTATCTTTCAGAACATGGTAGTTTCAAGTTTGGAATGACTATTATTAGGTAGAAATATCAAAATATGCTATTGATCAAAAGATAAGTAATCTTTCAAAGATGTTCACATTCAAAACACTCAACAAATTATCTTTATTTCATTAATAAGTCATTTACTGTGAGCAGTTAACAAGAATTTTTTTAAAAAAACCAGTACATTGACTTCATATTTAATCAGTCAACAAAATCTATCCAATTCATAAATAATGGTAATAAAAGTATTATAATCACAAAGTTACATGTTTTCTGAAGACAATCATCTATGTTCTTACAGATTAAGTCACAAAAAAAATTCAGTTACGAACTAGAATTATGTATTTACTCTGCAAATGACCAGAGCTGAACAAGTGCTTCAAAATCATATCCATCGTTTAAAAGCTGCTTTACATCGTTAAATTTCATAGCAAGCACGAATCCTATGTTCCTTCTGCTACTTCAAGCTGCAAAGAGCACCAATCAAAATTATAGATGACAATATTCCAAAGCACCTGAGCTTTGACATTTACCATATTCCCTTGTGTTCACTGTGGAGAATCTCAAGTTCTTCAACTCATACATTTTCCTTTCAATTCTCCATGATACAATCTGATACAATTTTTGTCCTTTTTTTTCTGTAATTGCATACATTCCTCTCTATGTAACGTGACTTTATCTCAGAAAAGTTAACCCTACCAACATATTCTAAATATACACAATGTTATAACATTCAACAAAATACAAATGGACATAAAAACAAATACACCAAACGAAATACAGTCAGTAACCATTCAAAACAAGTGTAAATATTAAAGGAGATATAGTGAAAAAGAAAACATGAATTTCTGCATCAACTTTCCTAACTTCAGTAGTGTATATACAAATATACTTCAAACAACTATGCCTTTCAGAATAAATAAATATCTCTATGCATAAACAACAATAGTTCTTCAATTTCTCTCCATTTTCATGTAGAACATTAAAAGATCCCCTATCAAACCTTGACCTAAAATGTAACATTTCATTTATGCAAAGCATTCACTTAAAATAAAACAGAATGACTTTCAAATCGTTTTCCAGATATATACAACTACTAGACAGTCAGCATTTGGACCTGCAAGATGATTTTAAATTAGGCATTCAGAATTCTTGAATGTATACCATAACTTTGTTACTTGACATGTCACAACAAACTGTGGCTTACATGAATTATATTATTAAACAATTTGATACATGTGATGTCTGAATTTAGGCAACTCTTGGAAACATCCATTTTTCATGCAACATCTAAATAAAAAAGTAACATTATATCTTTGTGGCAGGAAATATTTGAAATTCATCTAAATAAATAATAAAGTCAAGTGTTAACAATGAAATTGTGGTTACTGAACAATGATGGCAAGATGATATAAAGGCAATCTTTTGATGTTCCTACCTTAATTTTAAAATTATAACAAATCTGAAGCTAAAATGTATTCTCAGGTTTACAAATATTCTTGAACTGTAACATCCAATCAACAATAAAATTCACTAGCATGCATGGTAATCCTATGACAAATATTATTCTTAGTAAAGAAAAACATCTTATTCTCCCTCCTATAGGAAGTAGTTCATAAGACAAAGCCAATATGGAAGATGAGTCATATGAGAAAAAATATTGATACACAGCTGCCTGCTACAAATGTTTACTTATCTCTCACTGCCTTAACAGATATGTCCTCCAATCACCAATACCAATAGCACATGCCAATCAATAATATGAACTTGAAAAAATAGCACAAGTAATCTTTAATTTCTTCGCATGTTAACACATAAACCTCCAACTGGCTCAATATGGCACATGATCACAGTAATTATGGCACAATGTAAATGCTTGCCACACGAAATGAATTTCAGTGCATTAAGACATAATAAATCCTGATAATTCAATCAGGACATTAAACAGATGTTGATTCAATACCATCCACTTGTTCTCCTACATTTAAAAGAAAAACAATGAAACAAAATCTCTTTAGTTTTATGTCTGAATGCAAAATGCATGTTCATGTGGCAGGCTATATTTACTATAGATGCCTCCAGTATAAAGGCAATGGTGATGGATGCAAACTTCACTCATAACAGTTTTTCAGAAATGTATTGTGATTTATCTACAAAGGTAAGCTTGTGTAAACATGATTCATTTTCCAGTCATTTTATCTACAAAGGTAAGCTTGTGTAAACATGATTCATTTTCCAGTCATTTTATTTACTTAACCTGACACTAAAATTATCTCAAATGAACCAGAATGAAAACATATTTCACAAATGTGCAAATCACAGAAAATGATATGCAAGTATGGCATCTGCTTTTTAAATGTACAGTTAACTGATTTCCTTGCTAACTATCCTCCTAAAAATTAAAGCTTCTGTCAAAAAATGATAAATTCAACCCAATGATACGGTAAAACCTAACTTTACAGACCAATACTATGAGAGACCACCTATCTTAACCAGATTCTTAATGCAGATTCTTTTATTACACCTCTCCCTTGATAATGCATGAGCAAATCAGCCTATACACATTGACTGCAGGACATGAGACAGTGAGAGAAACAAATTTTTGGACAACATTTGAAATTTGAGGGGTGTAGTTGTGGCAAGCATCTTACAATGATACACAAAAATTATAATTCTTTATCCGACACAATACTTGTACATTTTATTAATGGCTGCAAGATCTTAAGGAGTCAATTAAAGTTAATAAACTGAGGACAGAATTTTAATATAAACTAAGCTGATATGCACTACTCAAAAATTTGTGCATCAGTAAAATCTGAGTTGCCCTCCACTCAGGATTAGACCATGTATATCTGTCGCAAGCAAATACAAGTGAACTCAAGCCAAATCCATCAATATGGCTGCAGTAGTTAACTCCTCAAAACTGCAATTTTGAATGTCAATACTTTGTCAACAGCAATGGCAATGCTAGATTACAACTCCACATCACTTGTACTAACAAATGCAGTTTGCACTGTTCTGGAGCACAACATTAATAATAAAAAGCCACAAACACATACTGAAAGAAAAGAGAAAAGTCAGAAATATGTAAATTTTACAGGAACATGCCAGTTATTTTCAAATGAGGACAAGACTGGATGAACAATTTACAGATCTGCCACAAGACATTGTCTATGGTAACAAGAAATAAGGCTGATTTACACCTGTATTACTGTGATGCTAACATCTTTCCTGTTGCTTAATTTGCTGGAGACAACTAATCTGTTAATCGGGTTGTGTCACTATGCTAAAGGGCATTTAAATCTCGACAGTGGTCAAAATAAAGCTGCATATTTTATGTTATTAAATGAGAATATTTTGCTGAAGAAAATCTAATAAAAGTTTTATTTGTGCTTTTCTAAATTCTGTGAATTTCATGATTCTAAATTAACATGCATTAAATGCCATTTTAGACAATAAAATGAGTAGTGTACTGTGCTTTAATTTACTAAATTGTTTTCGGTAATTTTTTTCCATGAAAGTAAACAGAAGCTTATTTTTAGTCTTTAATATAATGAAAGAAATGGGACACTTGTCTCCACATGATAAGTGGGTTGGTGAGTTATCCAAGGACACTAAAACAAGGGAGTGGTGTATATAGTGACCTGTTAGTTGAGATCATGATTGTTTGGCAAAAGGGTGGTCTTTCATGACTGACTCAAATGTACATGAAGAAATACACATATAATTCACCTGTTTTTTCCCTTCTGATATGTAAGCTAAAAAGATCTTATTCTGAGAGTGATCTTAACTACAAACTTGATCTATACTGTTACTGGCATTACCACAAGAAAGTCATTTTCTCTCTCATGTTGCATTATTTCCTAATAATTTTAAAACAGTCAAAACCAGCATGCTGTTCACCTGTGTTAGAAACTTTGTGCACAAAAAGGAATCAGACACTATTTATGACATAAGCAAAGGTTGAAAGATTAATAAATACAATTATGCTACTTACAAATGCTACATTATATATTCAAAGACTATAGATTTTATAGCATATCTAGATGTCTAATACTGAATATCAAGAATTAAAAGTAAAAAAATACCAGTCCAAATCATCTACCTCTCTTTAGAATTGTATACATCACAATCTGATGAAACATTTCAGTCACTTTTCATATGATAAACAATCTTTTCCCTTAAACCTCATTCTCAATGGTTTGATTACAATTTGTTATTCTGACGAAAAAGACTAATATTTTAAAATACAATGTAGATATTTTGCCATTTGTAAAGAAACCCTAATGATGTTAGATGGTCAAGTTAATAATAACTTGATAAATTTTATCATCATTATGAAACTAGGCTTTATTCTTTAATGCCATATACAAGTTATACCCAAATCTGGATATGCCAATGATGCATCATGTGCAAACAGAACAGGGACTATGTATATTTATCACATGAAAAATCATGTTGAAGAACTGCATAGACCCTGATGATGACTGACCATTGCATTGTGGGATGTTCATATTTGGCTGTGTTAAACAAAGTCAGGTAAATAGTGCTAATATATCTCCATCTCTCATTTCTTTCATTCATAACACTTAAAAGTTGGTTTGAGGTAAAACTAGAGTAAAATCTGACATAAAAACAGACAATGGGATCATGATATCAACACCAGTCCACTACAGTAAATGTATGATAGGAAATTATACACTCACAAGTTTTCTAAATACATCAACATTTTTACACCAGTCTCCTAAGCAAAATATTTGAAAACTGCTCATAATGGGAATCATAATGTTTGCAACAATTGCCACAGAGTCTAAAGCTTACAAATATATTATGGGGTTGTCAATAATTTACTTCAGCTGATCATTGTGATACAGAATTCTAGGTATCTTTCTTATTTCTAATTAAATTTAGCATTTTTAATAAGCATAGAGACTGTTTTAATTTTGAAAAAACAACTGAGAGAGGTGCAGGGAAAAAGTGAATGCTTTTTAATTTCTTGTTCTATGCAATGTATTGTTTTTCTCCTTGCAATAGTTTAACATATGCAAATCAGCTCTCAAAATAATTATATACATATGCTTTGTATTAGATGGACCTAATGCAAAATTTCCTTCATACATACCAAAATAAAAAGTAATTGTACCATTTATATCAAATTTTCATGAAAATAAAATCTTCATAATGAATGGTGCCATTTCAAAACAAATAGCTACATCAGTAAAAGTCAACATCATTTTGCAAACTCGGACTTTAAATGATCACTGTCTGGAAAGTTACTATTTTGTTAACCTTGGTGATATCTATGTACACTAATGAATATCCACACTGTACAGTACAATGAAGTTGTAAATTTGCATCAAGTGCTATTTTAGACCTTCTTGATGTAAGAAAACATGGCATGTTACTGTAAGAACTGACAGATGGTCAGAAGTAGATATAAATTCAGTTAGATACAAAAGATTTTACTAGTAGAAAACTATCTGAAATAACTAAAATATCACATTCTACAATTCAAAATTACTAAATATTAAAGGTGCAATTACTCATTTTCTTCACTTTTGACCTGTTTACTGTAGATAAAAATCATCTGCAAAGTTAAGAGCAGAAAAACGATCACATAAAATCATATTCCCATATCTGAACACTCTAAATGCGACACACTGCATACATTTACACAAGTAAAGCAATTTCTACTATGATAAATGGTTACATTTCAAATTACTTAATAAAGTTTCAAGCACACATAATTAAAAAGATAAAGAAACAAACTCTATTTGCAAAATTCTATGAAAAAATATTTAAAAAATCTTTAAGATTACATTTTCCATTCACTGGGGACAGAACCCTCACATCAACTATTCTCTGACTAAATTCCTGGCAATTTAACTAGGCCCAAACAGTCTCTAATTTAAAGTGTGTGTGACAAAGAACCATAATATCTATTAATTCAAAACAAATGGAAGGTGTTTGCCAAAACAATAGCCTCAAGGTTTCCTTTTAATCCACCTTAGACTTCCAAACATTTAAAAACAAGCACATATTAAGCACTTGAAACCTCATGCTATGGAGGTGCACCTTAAATGTAGAAACACTTCTTTTATTGATAATTTACTGAAAACAACCGTTTAGCACAAAACAGTGACAGGCTACCAAATGTCCAGCCCCAACCCACCACCCCACTTGTAATACAAATATAATTTTCCATATGACTTAAAAAGCACACCAGGGCACTGTAATTGCATTCATCTGTCAAAAACTCTTGATGCCCCTAAACTGCTGGGCGGAAATAAACCAAACTTGGCACATGGGTTGCACATATGATAATCATCTTCAACAGGGAGTATACTTAGGGCCCCTGTCCTGGGAAGGGGGTCAAAAGTCAAATAAACAAAAATTGCAATTACAGTTACATTGCAATAAATGTGGGAAATGAAACTTTTTACAGAGATTTGTAGCTGGAGAACAGATAAAAATATCTGGGTGTATAACCCATGATAACATTCAAAAAGAAAAAAAAAGGGGGGGGGATTTTGCAATGTGATGTGATAAGAATGCATTATGATTTGCCAAGGTGAGCAATGACAGTGCCTCTGATTTTATACCTGAAAACTGGAATAATAGTTACATATGGTAGCCTTGGGCTGCCTTAGAAATTGATGGGTATTTTTTAAACAAGAAAACATTTCCACATCTCTAAAAACATTTCATCAGTACTGAGGTAAGGATCACAAGGCTATTGTGTATGTAACACCACATGCAAGTAAAATACAGCTTAAGATATGTCCCAGTCAAATAACTACACAGAGCACTACTTCTGAAGGTATGAAAAAGTAATATTCATTGGATATTCATATACATCTATCCACATCAACAGTCAACAAATCTTTTTTCTCTTAATTGTGAAATTATTATAAGTATTACTACAGCAGCTACACTGTGAAACAGAAAACTTTCATTTTGACAATTGCCATGTCCATCAACAAATCACTGTAACATTTTAAGCCTGCTGAGCTTCTATGCATAAGCTGCTTAGTCATCTGTCAAAATGTTCTTAACTCTCACTGACACAAATTTTCACAAGACTTAACTACCATAAATATATTTCAAAATTTATATACAAAATACTGGCAGTATGGTTTACATTTCTTTCCACATATAAACAAACCCAGAAATTATCTTCAAGTTTCCCCAACAACTTGTTCTTTGACCTCAACATTTCATTTTATTGCCCATAAGTTTTCCTAATGATACTAATTTGATACTTTTTGAAACGATTATATTTTGAAATATAACATTTCTTCAGCAAACCCTTTGTAGATACAATCTATTAGTTTCCAGTTTATTATATATATGGCATTATTTTAAAATACTGTTGAAAATTTTACAATAAAATTTATGAGATAACTGTGAATGGCACATTATATGCCCACTTTGTGTTTAATAGTACCCTATGCAGAAATCTGCATGGCATTGTTGACTCTCGAGGCACTGACTGACAAGTCTCTATGACATGGACCTTACCTTTGCTCAGGATAAGCAGTAAAGTGCTAAAGTTGTGAGTAAATTATTACTTTCTTTTTACATTTACCATAACTGTGACCTCTAACCTTTAGACCTCCAAATCTATAAGTTTCTTTGTTACCCTGGTGCAAGTTATCCACAAAGTTGAGTTAGAAAACGCACTCTATAACAAAAGTTATTCTGGAAAGCAATTGTTTCCAAGTCAAAATGATCTTGATTACTGAATTTCAAATCAACAGGTCTCTTCCATCCCTTAAGTACAAGCCCTTCTCAAATATTGGTCATGGTCAAGGTCTGGGTCAAAAGTTAATACTGTATATACTCACTTAAAAGTCAAAGTTGTTTTTTCTTAAATACTAAAAATGCAATTAAGATGAGTATGGGTTGACTTCATGACATACAAAAACTGAATATATAGGGGTCACATTGAAAAAACTAGATTTTTTGCATTATATATGAAATACTGTAAATTAAAAATTTCTTATATTTTTGTGCCACTAACTGATTCAGAAATGCATATATTGTATGCACTTTGTAGATTTGTTTGATTATGGTATTCATAAGTTTTGTATCTACATTTATTTTGATTTTAATAATTTGAAAATGTTAAATTATAAAGTACACTCAGCAAAGTGAAGTGTTCATCAATATTGTTTAGAGTTGAGTACTTACTAGTAATTACACTACTACAAGTCCAAGCACTCTGTATTTGTATTGCATTTTGTGTTTGTCGTATAAACAGTTTGATACAATATAGGTTCTAATTTAAATTTGCCTTTTCACAAGCCAGATCCAACTTCCAAGCAATATTTCCTAAGCTTTACCTTGTAAGGGCAGCAGTTACTTTGATTTTCCAGTAGACAATACTTTGATGGAGCTGTGAAATTGATACATGAGTGGCAATTAGACTTCTGAAACTTGCTGTGCATGTTGATCCCTAAGCTTGTGCAGAGCACAAATTTGATACTTGTTCAATATCAAGTCATATATTCAATTAGCAGTTTGTATTTTTTTAACTTCCTATGATAATACTGCACAACTTATACTTGTTCATCCTATTCTTTAATATATTTCACAGAATGTTTGCTCATACAGTCATTTAAACAGTAAAGATCAGTCTCCAAATAATCATGCACAGATAGTAAAGACAAGGAATAAGAGTAGGATGATGTTTACTATGACCAGGAGGAATTCTTGGGCTTTGTACCAGGTGACATTATACAGTTAACATTTATTGTATACTGTGAGGCACAGATATGTGGACTTTACTTTATTGTATATTTGTAAGATGTATGAAATTAACTATTAAGTGATATTGTGAATTAGATAATTCTAGATTACTAGTTTTATATTGGTATATCACTTGTAACAAATCAATGGATTTTTCTCATAAATGGGTTCAAAATGTAAGCATTAAAGATTTTATTACACAAAAATGAAAATGTCAGCTGTCAATTCTATTTGTGACATATTCTTCTCAATAATGTAAGTGCATTTATTTTATACCGGTCTCATCTTTATCTATCTATCCATCCAGTTTAACTTAACTGCTTTTCCAAAGTGCAATTCTGACTCACTGACGACAAGCCACCCCTTACTGATGGGTTTTATTTGGAAAGTATAACTCGTCTCTTTTACTGTCTAAAAAGGTGTATGTATGTGTCTATGCATGTCAACTTACAGCTGAAATGACTTATAACTGAGTATATACAGTATGCAAGACCCAATAATTCACATCTGCAAGCCATTCACACAAAGTTTAGTCAAGGTCTTTGATCTAGAACTAATTTTATTATGTAGAAACCATGTTACTTCTATCAGTCACAGCAACGCAGACCTTTGACCTTTTCTAACTCCAAAATCAACTGATTTCTTTTAGCAAGAACCTATCTGTAGTGTTTAGCAAAAGAAAGATGTTGCAGAACTTAAGTCATTATTCAAAAGAAGGAAGTTAACAGACAGTATCAGAGCTTGCTCCACTAAATGGCAGGTGTATAAGCATAATATGGCTCTACCAAAAATGTGGGCATAAAAAAACCCCAAACAAAAGTGGTGAAATACATACAAACAATTTGAAGCCAGGAGTGGAGTGTATGATATCAGTGCATGTGAATGGAAATGGATGTAATGGGCTATTTGTTTAGACATGTTATATTGTTAATTGATCTTTTCCTCAGTTTATTAAATCATGTAACAAGTATTTCTTCTGAATACCCTCTCTCCCAATCCACAGAAGTTCTACAGCCATTTAAGCTTAAACAAAGGTTAAAACATGCAGAATTCTGTTTCATTGATAAACCAACAGAAATTAGTCTCTTTGTACACAATAGACTAAAAGGTTTCTAAGAAAACGAAACATGCCTCAAAACTGAGTTTCCATACCCTTTTATGGTAGTTGATATGACTATCAATAGATAATCAATTTGCCATTTAGACCAGTTAAATTTCCTTCAAAGACATTTAAACATCACCTTCCACACACACAAACCTTGGTATACAAATTCAAAGCCTTGCCCAGATTAATGAAACTTTGATTTACACACTTGCCATCTTAGCAGTTTGCTATATCATAACACTGATAATTTTGGCATGAATTTATGACAACTCATTGCTGGAAACAAAACTGTAAATTCACTGTCTTGATAATCAACACAGAAGAAATTTTTCAAGAGGTAGATTAGTATCAATCATTATTATCATCTAATCTTATTTAATTCTTGATCAGGAATCTAAAAGAAAGATGGTGAAACAAGAAACTTACATTTTTCCCATCTATATCATAAATACTCAAAAATATGCAGCTGTAAATTCATGAAATTTGAATGGACAAAATATAACACCATTTTGTGTTAAACATTTTTAAACATTTTCTTCAACACCATGATAGAATATGTATACTAGTGACAATGACCTAAAGAAACAACCAAATCAAATCAAGTTCTTAAATAACTACTCAAAGTTTTGGGAAACTGATGATAACTTAATTATTTTGGCAAAACATGAGTTTTCCTCATAGTATTCATTCTTAATCCTCAACTTACTACCACCAAGATTAAAACATTTCAACTTTTATAGTTTAAATTATTCAAAAGCCTAATAAAAGAAAAACATTAAAAAATTGTTAAGTAAAATGTAGAGTATTCTTTAAAACATATGCAACAGATTTATATCCTAATCAATTTTCTTAAGGTTTGTGCTCAGATGAAATCAAATGCCATATATTATATGATAGATAAATTGATAACAATGATCAAGCATATTAACTATTTCTTTGAAAACATGGTATTGATAGCAGAACTGAACTTAAACACAAGCTACTGTGATATTCAAGATCAAAAGCACATAATGTTTGACAGATGGAACCGTTTTCATCCAAAAGATTAATGGCATGATACAATCTGAAAATTAAAAATCATGGAAATCATAATAAGACCAAAAGTCATAGAATTGGTACTGAAATGCATTTCCCTTCATAATTATAGCTAGAAGCTAACATTTCTGACTTGTACCAATATCTATTAGGTAACTGTTTGATAAAACTCAACTAAAACTGTTTCAAGGGAAAGAGTCCCCAAGTGGCTAAAATACAATTTTATTTAAAAACTTCTGATCTTAAAGGAAAATAAACCCAGTAGCCTATATTGGGATATATCGAAGTTATCTATCATGTAATATATAACTACACACAGACTTCATGAAGAGAAGATTTCTGTATTATGTCTTACTAGGATATCTCAGAATACTTAACTGAACCAATTATTACTGAGAAATATACCTCAAACTCTTTTTACTCTTAAGAAATATAGATAAAAGCCTAACAATTGAACCTGTAACACCATATAGAAACTATCAAATTTAAAAAAGACTTCAGTTCCATGCACCTGATTTATTGGGAGGTGCAGCACCCCAACCCCCAACACCAGGACTTGTGCTTGGCCCTTCATTGCCCTGAGTGGCTCCCCAGCCTAAAAAACTATTAGATGGTGTGCCAGTAGCAGCTGCACTGGTTTGTACACTACCTATACTTCCAAAGGCCTGCGTTGAATTGTGTCCAGCTGGATTATCTGGTGGGCCTGTGGCTGTGGGTGGGGGAAGAGTTCCACCTCCCCCTGGGTTGGGGCCTCCTTGACTTACCAATCCCACTGGTCCCCATCCTCCCTGGCCACTCATTATAGCCTGAGCTGCAGCTAGCATAGCTGGACTTAACTGAAATGCACCCAGACCTAAACTACTGATACCAAGATTATTTGGCAAGGTTCCTGCAGGCATGGCCCCTGCCTGACTGACATGGGGGTGACCAGTGCGTCCACCACCCTGGCTCCAGGGACTTTGACCATAGGCTTGTGTATAACCCCCAGGTTGCCCCTGAGCCATGCTGCCTTTTCTGTCATTCTGACGGTCATAGCTCTTTGGTGCGGCACTACTTATATGGACACTAGCTCCCTTGATTATGTGATCTTCTCCACAAAGTCCTTGAGCAACATCTGGATCAGCAAATGTCACAAATGCAAATGCTCTGAAAGGTTTAGGAATAAAGACATCAACCACCTCACCAAATTTGTTGAAGTAAAAGCGCAACTCTTCAGCTGTCATGTCTTCGGTACACCGTCCAACAAAAACCTTTCTATTCATCATTTGTTGTGCTCCTTCCTGCAATGAAAAATAGTGACTAGCATTCAATTTTGCAAATACAATAAGTGGATCATAGAGTACAATTTTCAAGAAAGAATGCCAAACTTTTTCCAATATATACCGTGATTGTTGTTTTTCCAGTTAAGGATTAAATGCCATATTCATCCCATTTATAAGTAGTTGCCAAACAATTGCAATTTATTTGATCTTCTCTGGACTGCTAATGAATATCAAGCTAAACTTAGTATGAATCTTTATACAATCATACATGGGTTCATAATTTGTAATTAAGAATGAGACTTGCAAGTTCCTACTCTCAGATGATGAAACTATTGGCAAGATTTCCTATTCCATCAATCCACATAGCTGATAATTTGACTCTTATCCCTCATTTTGAAACAGTGCCTGTGATTCTTTATCTTTGCATTTTAACTATTAAGATTTTTTAAATTTAAAATTTTAATTAGCGCTATATAACCATAAACATAATATGCATACTGAGATAGGGCATAAATAGATAAACAAGAGGACAACAAAGGCCTAAATTTATTTACTTGGCCTGCATAACTTGAAACAGCTAACCAGTTCAAACTATCTCCAAAATCTTATGTTAGTTTTACCTATGTTACTATAAATGTAATCTTATAAAACAACTTTCAAAAGATACAGGCACAATTAATATGAATAGTTCCTGCCTCATAAGTAGTCTATAGACTCGCATGAAGCTTAAAAAATGTAGAGTTGGGGAAGGGTTAAAACTATTTTTAATTATGTAATACTTGCCTGTTGCTATTGCATAGCTAGTACATTTCCAAGACAAAAATACACAAATGAACAACAGAAACTCTATCCTCCTATTACAGCAAACAAAAATCTTCCAGAATAGAGGTTAACACCTGCAGGTGAACCCCACACATCTTAGGCAAATTTGTTGGTACTGGTCATTTTTTTGTGGGAGCAACCTAACTGTGGGGCATTAATACTGGGAGGAAGGAGGGCATCTGACCATAGCAACATATAACTCATAATTCTCACTGAACCTCCAGTGGTTAGTACCATTTTTAATAAGTCTTTGGTATGACTCAGCCGGCATCTGAACCCGCAACCTCCTGCATCTGAGGCAGATGCTCTATCCACTAGGCCAGACCCAAGCCAAATGTGAAAGTGGAGAATTTGGGTCATTGTCAAAGAATGTCCCTCCTTCAAGGTAAGGTCCAGCAGCAGATCAAGAGGATTAGTGAGCCATGAATGCTGGGGCCACAGAGGGGCAATCAGCTGAGCTGTGGAGTGCCTTACCTTGTGCATGACCTGAGATCATTATTCAAGGGAAACAAAAAATGGGTGCTTGTTGTTCAACTTAGAGGCAAACTAGTCCAGCAAGGGAGTTCCCCAAAGATGGAACTGGAAGTTTGCTACGAGTTGGTGGAGAGACCTTTCTGCAAGAACTATTTTCTCTTTCCTTGACAAGCTGTCAACCAAAAGATTCTTCCTTCTGGAAACAAGGCACACTTGAAAGAACATTTCTGCTCAAGCTGTTGAACGAAGGAGATTCCAAACCTGCAGGCTGAAAGAAGGTGCATGTTTGCCTCATAGTCTAAATAGGTATGTTATGACCAAGAAAGCCAGCAGACCACCAAACTGACCACATTTGCTGGATGCAACCCTGAAGGCCTAAAAACAATGCTCTCATTTCCAAAATGTTGATGTGTAAGGTA
>QKMX01351811.1:23534-34315 GCA_003401595.1 Venustaconcha ellipsiformis
TGAAAAAGTGTGTGCACCCCTGCTTTAGCAGACAAGGAGAAACAGACTATGCAGGTCAGCTCTTTTGCCATTTAAATATTGAAGTGAAGTTCATGCCATATTTGGACTAATGAATTATCATGTGACTTTTGCCAGACTTTAGAGCGCTGCATTATTAAATAACCAAGTAATCACTACAATTTTCTTTTGAAAATAATGATTGCTTTGCTCTGTAATTTCTGTTATGTATGACAACATTGTGGGATAGGGCCAGGGTTCATTCACGTAACTGCATTGTCTTTGCTAATCCAATCACACCCAGTTTCATTCTGTTCTACTTACCACCATGTATCTTCACTTTCCCTTGATATATAATATGAATCCTATTTGCAATCTAACTAATGCTGTTAAGCAGTATGACAATTTAAAAGAGGAGAAGACTTTAAAACTATATGCCTCATTGACGTTATGACAATCCGGTAAACCAATTCAACACTTATAGCACAATATCAATTGGTTTATCAGTCAATGATGATGGTTGAAACAATTATCAGTATGTCAATGTGTCTTAATGGTATATAAAGCCCCTTTAGAAGTTTAAGATTGCAAGAGATGCAAAACACAACAATAAGGAAAGCTTTCTCTGCCTGTCTTTTTGACGCCAATGCAGCCTACCACCCTTGTGGCACCGTAAAAATCATGCACGAGTTCTTGGTTACTATTTGTAAATCTTGTGAATAATGAAAGCAGCAGATACTATTTAATACTAACCAGGCACTTACCTGTTGCACCAGACAACCTTCTCAAACTTCCATATTCAACACATCACCTTCACTGTGATAATTTATTATAAAAGTGGATGGAATTGATAAATGCAAAGCTATAGCCATGCAAGCTATGTGAATGAATCAAACTGATAAACAAAAGTGAGAACATGCAAAAATTTACCTTTCATAACTTTATGGTAAGTAATAATGCAATGTTCAGCCATCCCATTTATTCATTATTAGACAATGCCTTGTCAATAATTATAACCCCACAAAAATCATAGTTGATAAAAAGTTTTTCTCAAAAATGTATAACATCATGCTCATGTGCTACTGCTGTGGATGGCAACATATATAGGGATTTTGAAGGGCAGTCATGAACTAAGTTCACTAATTCTGAAACAGCAAACTTTCTCTCAGCCTTAATCATGTTGGCAAATAGGAATGTTTTAGGGTTATTTCAATCCATTAGCGAATCTGTAAATTTAATTGATTTTAAGAAAATAAAGTAATATTTCGTTTCCATACAGAGTATTTATAATCAGGCTCAGATAAGAATGACTAGTCATATGACCATGTTACATAGTGCATGAAAGGGCTCATTTTTCACAAAAATGATATTAATAAGAATTTGTCACATGCAAAGGATAACCAATATGGATGGTGGGTATTTGATGTGAGCCTTATCTGATAATAATTTTGGGGCAAGTAATGAACTCTGATGTAATAGAAAAGGTTCATGCTGCTTAAATCAACACATATACACATAAACTCATTCTTTTGCACATACATACATAAGAAAATGCACATACTGACATAAGAAATTGCACAAACATGCATAAGAAAACACATGCTAATGTTTTAAAATAGTGTTGGTAAAACAAATCCTTGTGATCCCACACTTTCTCCCAACCATGTCAAAAATCTGTGCTTCTTCAGCCAATTTCTAAGGGTTAAAATAGATCCAATTTCAGTTGCATTTCTGAATTCAATTATTCAAGTCAAATATGTGTATACAGCTAAATGTGGTTATTGGGCAGAGCGCTCAATAGTTTCGAAGATATGACCCCCAGCATGGCTCCTGTCTTTCATGCCAAATCTCAAAGTAGGTCATAATAATTTGGTCTTCTTTACAATAGGCATGCAACTATGAAGATTACACAGCCAGATGTTTGTTGTCAAATTATGCTCATCTGACATCAATACAAAAGAGACATGTAGTTCAATTATTTTAAGACAATTTTTCAGTTATTTCTTCTTTTTTATTATGTTACTCTTGTCTGAAGACTGAAGGACAATTGAATTCAGAAATACATCTGAAATTGGCAGTTAGAGTGATACTGTCACCAAGTTTCACAAATTCTTCAGTTACTACTGGAATAGAAGGCAGTCTCTATATGGATGTAACTGTAGGGAGGCTGGGAGGGTATGTGTATAATTTGGTGACTCACTATACTTGCAGAACATCTTGACATACTGTTAATCCAAGATATGGTCAAGTATTGGCTCCCTTCGAGTGGTAAAGGCTTGTGAACAATGTGAACAAGTGACAACTCTTGGATACTAAAGAACCAAGCTGCACATCCTATGCAGGAAGTGCCTAGCAACAATATGTGGGTTAGATTGATCCATGAGCATGCCTGTTATAGAATGTGCAACATATACAGGAAGTGCCTAGCAGCACTATGTAAATAGTGAAATAGACAAAGCTCATTCTTTTGGTAGCTGATACTTTATGATCTATTATGGTCATGGCCAATTGTGACATAGTGGCATAGTCTGGTCATGCATAATAATGAAGATTCTTTTTCACTAACCAACAGGATCACAAAATAATATCGTTATTGATTGTACCTAAATTTTACTGATCTTGTTAAAATGAAACAGAAACCAGATCAGTTTCTAATTCAACATTTTTTCATTAATATTGACTCAAAACAGAAACTCTATTTCACCATCAAGACTCTTGAATGAAATATCCAGCATATTTTTCTCCAGATACTTAGTGTAAGTGTATAAAACCCTCTCCTAAGCCATACTTTAACCATAGATGTTCATTTCCCCCATCATATATGGCACTTTCTTAGCCTCTTCTCTTGTACATCATCAAAATGTCATCCATTTTGGTGGCAAATACACATGTTGCAAATAATTTTATATTTTTACAATTATCACTGAACCATGCATTGAATAATCATCAACAATGATATAAATATTAAAAGATTCTGTTCAGTGTAATTCTGAATTTTTCCCTAGTCAACAAACATGTCCTTTCCCATTTAGTCAATACTAATCCAAGACTGTATACATTTTGTTATCATCGTTAATGAAACTATTAATTCTTGTCAGGCCAGTACCATATGTGTGAAAACCATTGTGACAACAATCACGATATTCCACTTTTAATAAGCAGCAAATGGTTTAACACCTGTCCATTTGCACCACAGGTAATTATTGTGCCAAGTCAAGTTGGTAGACACTCAGTTAATACTTTAAACAAATCAATTACCCATTCAAGGTAATGCTAAATCAAGACCACTTCTTAAATATTGACAGCCACTGTTGGTATATATTACCTACTCAATAGATTAGTAAAGGCTGGGTTTTAGCAATCTGCCTGCAAAATCACTAATTGCTGGATAGTCAATTAGCATTAATTTCAATCCCTGCTAAAGACAAACACAAATGTCTAAAATAATTACATAAATGTCCTTTTACATAACAGGCATAGTAATTACATGAAATGAAACACTTTAGACCTAAGGAGAGATAATTAAATTGGCATTGATAACTTTACAAGACAAAGTTACACAAATTAACTCTTCATCTATGACACAGTAGTGCTAGGCAGAAATATAACAACAATATTGGGCAGACAACTTTAAACACTTTTGTGGTGAAGAAGCTTGGGAGTGATGGATTTGTGAGGTGGTGGATGCACTCTTTATGTATACTAATCAGGTAACATATTAAAAGAAACATAATCTTAATTGCTCAAAAGAATATATTTACATACTTTACAATAGCAGGTTCATTTTCATACAGGTCAATTCTTAAATGTTTTCATCATTTTTGTCACAACACTATCTCAAACAGCAATTTATAAGTGCTTCCTGCGCAACTTGGACCAAAAATATTCTTAAACTGTGCATCCTACTGACTCTCAGTAATTAAACATGGACTCTGTTTCTGAAACTGTACATTCAGTGGAACTTTTTCCCCCACCTAGATTGTCAGTTTTCATACCAAGACCTTGTATGTTTTGGCAGATGAGTGTAGAGATATCAATTTTAAAGGCATACAGACAGCTGTAGTCAAAACTATTTGTCATATTCAACAATGTTTAAAAATGAAAATATCACATATATTGGTTTGAAAAGGTCCTATTGTACATGAACAATTCATCAAGATCAGATATAAAAATTTGTAGCAACTCCTACAAATGGGTTAAAATGGCCCATCACAGTATTTCATTTATGTTCTGTTGCTCTAACACTTTGATGTCATGCCCTGGGAGATATATTCAGCTGTGAGCACAAATAGGAGGTTTTTTTTGTACGTTTTTTAAACACAGAAATAAAAGTGGAAAAATATTAACTTCTGTAAGTCCTGAAAATTAAATTTGCCACATGTAGCTCATGCTATATTTTCAGACATTCTGTCATATAAAAATATTTACCTATCCTTACCCCAAAACTAAATAGCATTTAAAATTCCTAGGAAAATTATGATGCTCTTAAGAAATCCACAAAATAGATCTATTATATTTTGGCCATATAATGGTTTTCAGCTCCAGCCAGTTTGCTGAAATTACCTGCACCATTAGGAGTTCACCAAATTGTGAAAAGTATTTCTTAAGGTCATCTTCTGTGCTTTTCCATGGAAGTCCCAAAACAATCAGATCACTGCATTTCTGACGGTCTGTCCGCTTTTTAATGGTTGTTACAACAGGAATTTGCTCTCCCTCAGACTGATCTCCTTTCTTCTTGTTTTCTGTGTGAGCTAAAATACAAAATGAAATATCATCTAGGAATTTCATCTCAACACCAGTTGAAGGTATAAATCAAGTGTCAAGTTTGAGTTTTCATTTAAAACAAAAAATACAAACATAAGCATCTGTAAGTTTTCAAATGTGTTTTGAGTACTGTTAACAGCTATAAATAATTGGTCAGTCAATATTGACCAGTGAGTCATAAATAATGTTATCAAAATTCGGAAGTCAACAGGTCTGACCTCCCTTCCAAAGCTTGGTAATAATTTTACTTATCAATACAGTTACATAAAACAAGGACATGATTCATACTTTTATCCACTGAAATGAGTGAATTAAAAATGCTAACTCAACATATGCTACATGACTACTTTCAGCAGATCATATTTCACAATCAAACTTGATACCAATGTGTGAAACTCACCAAAAAATTTCATAAACCCCAGAGGACAAGCAATTTGAAAATACTATTGGTCCTGTCCATAATCAACTGGTCCAATATTTCATCATAACAAGACAAAATGTAGTCAATGAAAAAATGGTAAATTCACAAAGACATGAATATCAGCCCTTAGGAAGGGTATTTATATAATGAAACATGGAACATAGAGAAAACAAAATAAGATCAAGATTTTTTATACCATACATCAACTTTACTAACTTTTATTAAACTAAGAATAAATTATGGCAACTATTTACTGAACTGGACAATGATTCTGTCTAGCTCATTGAGATCCATACATAACTCCTATAGAGGCTAGGTATCATAATCTAAACACTTATGAACAGTCAGATTAGAGTCTGAATAAGAATTGTGATCATCTAGCGATTTTCACCTGTGACAGCATCAGAACTAGACCCAACCTAAAAAAGATGCAATTGTGATTTTCAACTTGTGGATGCTTATTAAATTATATCTATGGATAGATGAGTTCCAGCAGTGGATCGCTTATGTGAAAATTCCCCAAGCTACAGTCTCAGATATAATATTGATGCTTTGCTGAACAATCTATGAAAGTAATGCCGTGCATTACGCTTCCACATTCCAAGTGAATTATGTAATCCTACAAACATTTTCATCTGATAGTGTTGTATTCCTTTTTAAGTTATTTTTTCCTAGACTGTGTTTGGTTTTTAAGTTAAAAAAGGCTGGACTTCCATTTAAAGAGAAGTTTATCCATACCAGCTGTAGAATATGTAATTGGTATATCCAATAAAAGTGTCTATCTTTTCAATTAATATTGCTACTTGGGAGGTTTATATCAGATTAGATGATTTCAGATTAGACAATTTCTATTATCTGATAAATAATAGAGCTTATACTGTGGTCTGGTTAAAGTGTATAGACACTTAGGCAGTGGCAAACACTTGAATTGTTATCATTTTGAACCCTGAATGCCAGTTTTCTCCTTTTTGTTGGTGTTCACATCTCTTTTAATCAAAATAGTTGTGGAGGAGTTGAAAGAAAGTGCTGATGCATTTCTGAAGAGTCATCTCAGTGGTTTTGGAATCGGTCAGACTGGTATCCCAGATGGTCACCTTCACTTTCGATAAAATATTAACTAAAGAAAGAGATGCTCATAGGATGTGGAGGCATACCCTCCCATCTGCTGGGATGGTCTAATCACCCTCAGTCCCTGACTGGTTTCATTACTACTGCAATTCATCCTTGACTGAACAAATGAATAAACCAGATCAATAGTTATATAGTAATGAAACCCGCCTGGGACTGGTTGGGTGGGTGGGGTAATAAGACCATTTCAACATAGAGGAGGGTACATCTCCACATCCTATCCTTTCTTGTGTTTGGATTTTAGGCAGTGGTGGCTCGCAGATATCCAAATACCTAGTCATGTTAACATTCGATATTGGAGGTAGCATGTGTCATCAAACATCATTAATCAATACAACTAAACATTGAGCTGGTCAGATGGACTGGCTACTAAATTTTTTTTTTATCAATCTGGCATGAAAATTGGCTGCCATTGAGCTGGTCAGATGGACTGGCTACTAAATTTATTTTTATCAATCTGGCATGAAAATTGGCTATCATTGGACTGGTGGCAGTTTCACATACTAGCGGTACTCACAAGTGTAAATAAATCTCTAAAATCCACACAATGTCAAAATTTATCAGGATATTAAAACTTCTTGCACCATCAGAATAAACTCTTTCTCAACCAGCTATTATAGAAATATAAAAGCTGACAATATCAAAAACTTAAATTCAATAATGTAAACCAGGGTTCGCAAAAATTTAAACTACCCTGAGGGCCACATCACCTTTGTTATCTCTCATGACATTTTGTGACACCAATCATTTTGTGGGACACAGGATATGGCTTGGCTCCCTGATGTAAACAGTCATTTTCTGAAACTTATTATTTGATCCTCCTATACCAGCTGTCAGAAAGTAATTTTATCAAATGGTACATAAAGCTTACAAGTTAAACAGAAAGATATATAGCAAGGATCACTGGTAAGTGCTTGGACAACAAAATCAAACATTTTATTTTCAGGTGTAATGAGTATGGATAGATAATACAAAGTGTCTCCCAAGTACCTGACTAGTGGTAAGTTGAATTTTTGTGAGCAACCAATCAAATAAATCAATACTTGCTTCAGCACAAATGTTTTAGTGGTAACCTTAGTAAAATTCTGCAATATATGAAACTTCTTTTAATACAAATTAATAATCATAGGTTGTGATTTCAACTTTTATTTCTGTATATGAACAGCTTGAAAGATTTACTAACTGTAATATCCTTTTAAAAAAGCTGTTCTATGGATTTTACTACAATATGTTGGAAATGGAGCCTAGGTCTATAATATAGGGAATAAAGTACGGACCAATAGAGAACAAGACTTTCTGTAGTTACATCAAGTTGCTAGAATAGAGAATATTGCATTATGAATCCAATGGTTTAGTAGAAATATTATAATATGATCCACCCATTACCACATCTCCTACACAGCATAGCAGAAACTTATTAACCTCAGTAGTTAAGCTGTCATTTGGAAAATGCAAGATTGGTTTGAATCATGGCTATCAACCCTTGGGTCCATGGGAGGGGATCAAAGATAAGATGAACAATAATTTTAATTAAAATGACATTTTAAGTACTTTCTGAAGAAAGTTTATTCATGACAGAAATATGTATCATGTATGTGGTACAGTTGTCGTATGACCCTAGTGTTATTGTCAGGTGGTATTAGTGAACATGAAAGGCTTTGTTGTGAATAAGAAGGGTGGGCAGATGGAGTGCAGAGCATGATGATAATCTGCAACGGCAAGCCATTACAGGTGCACCAGTTTTTAATTTTTATTGATTTGGGTAGGAACCCAGTTTCAGTTTCTCAAGACACTTGGTGAATTGTTAAGTCAATGTGTGATCACAAGGAAAAGCTAAGGGTGCTTCCTGCTCACAAGTCAAGATGTTTCTGATTAGCATATAAGAAACAAAGCATAAATTCTTTGTCTGCTCTAGTGAGTTTGGTTCTCCAATACAAGTATGCATTGATAACTTAACAGATCCCTTAATCTAGAGCTTTTTCATGCAAAATATTTGCCCTCATAAATATAAAGACTGTTGTGTACTTTTATGAGGCAAATCTCAATTCTATAAGTTAATTTATTATCAGTGGGTATCAATTTTTACAATTTTGTAATTTTAAAAAATTGTATATCTAATTTAATTCATGGAAGATCGGTTTGCATAACAGGAATAAAGCCACTATATACTGATAGGCCAAAAAGAAAACCCCCTTGAAAGACAAGGGTACTTTTACATAACCAATCACTTGGGATTTTGGAACAGTCCACATTGGTACAAAAACTTCAAAATCACAAATTAAAACCAACCCACCAAGCAGGTGCCCACAGAGATATCCAAATTCAAATTTGTTTCTACTGCTCTTTGTCAGCCAATCATAACTATTCTCGATACACAAAACAAGAAAACATGTATATTTACTAGATTTACTAGATATATTTATTTGTTGCATGTATATTTACTAGATGAAACCCAATTATGCTCAAAAGACAAAACCTGTATTGAAACTGAGATAACAAATTATGTCATTTCACATACAACACTTTAAATGACTACATCAAATGACTGAGTGTATTTGCATTTCTTCCAATATTTTCTACAAGGGCCTGATAAAGAGTTTGACGGGCATACCCAGTTTGTAACTTCTTTTCTCTGAATTACATGCACATGTAAGACTTTGACTTATTAAATATGTCACACTTGAATATAAAATACTGAATGCAATTGTTTCTTTTTTAAAGTCTTTTTGTTATATCAATAATACTCATTGTAGTCAATGAAAGAAACAAGATGCTATTTAATTCAGAAGTAAAATCAGGTTTCATTTATGATGGATCGTCTGTAAAAAATATGCCTGATGTAGAGATGTTAAAAGTTTCACCACCTTTAATCAAACTAAACTGATGGTAGTTTTATTTATTTTGGTGCCATCCAGTATTATGCAACTGTTACTCACTGCTGTTTTCCCTCCTGCACTATGAATAGCAACATACTTAACTCTTTGTACCCAATTCTAATGTATCCTGAACCCTCAAATGCTAGTCTTGCTACCTCACCCCCACCCAACCCTCTTTTAAAGCTGGACATTCTATGGACCTTCAATCAACCCTGAACTGTCACTTATATCAAACTGAATCCTACTGAAACACATTTTTTTTGCGACAGGTTATAAGAAACAAAAAAACTTAGTTGGCAAAAAAGAAAACAAATATAGAGAAATAAAGTATTTTGATAGCATAACATAAAAAATACATACTGAAATGAACACTGAGGATTATAATTTGTTTGTCAAAAATATATATTCTATTAAAGTTCTTATTAATATAGACTGTAATAATTTGACATACAAATGTCCAATTAATCCATCTGGACACAATTTGCTGAAGCCTGAGCTTCCAGGACTTGCAGTGTCAAAGGGTTACAGAGAACTCTGAACTTGAACCTGCTGTACAACACCAACATCTAATGACAATTACGTGAAAATCACTTCAAATGTATCTTGACTGATTGTGAATTGACAAGAAAAAGCAGTGGTGTAATAAACAATATTTTTGCATAAACATGAAGGTTGTTGAAACCAGCTGGCATTATGTTAATAATCTCTCCAAGGTTATTTACCTTGAATATAAAGGTAATTTATACATCAAAGTGAACTTTTAAAAAAATTACTTTATTGAAAATTTTTCCTAGTAAAATTATAAAATGAGTATTCTGCCGTTAAACATGTCAGTCACTCACCATCACAGTGACTTTCTCAATGTCCAATGGTGATGACATAACTTCATATTTTTTAGGTCCCTCTCTAACTTGTGCCCTAGCTTATAGCATGGTCCAAGTTTTGGGAGTGTTTTGTACACAAGTTATTCATGACAGGTGCATTATAATACATTGCCATGTAGAAATATCACTCATATTAAAATGAACTGTCTGTCAATAGACAAGAACATCTTAACTAAATCCAAACATTGGCTGTCTGTCAATTGACAAGAACACAGCCTTAACTAAACCCAAACAACATAATTTGTATGATTTAACATATGACATTAACAATAAATGACTCAAATGACTTGCTTATCAAGCAGAATTTTGGGAAATACTGTCAAGACTGCTGAAAACATGCTTTTAACAAAATTAAATTCATAACAAGATTGTTCATGAATTTCCACAAGTTTCTTACTAACAAAATCAGTCAAAGCAAAGGTATGGTGACAATGCACAGTGGCATGTACCTTTAGAACAAAATTCCTCATGAAACCAGTAATAATGCAGGAATTTGTCCCAAGTATCATTAAGAACATTAATAAGAGCCCCAAATTTCAGATACTCATTGTTACATAGTAATTCACTTGGTCAAATTAATCATGTTACAGTGAAACAGTACATTATCTCATCAACCAGAGATAATGCCATCTGATGGTCACAGATCTGTCCAGCTTAACCCTTTCAACACGGCAAACCGGTAAACCGGATCAGGGGAAGCAAGTCCGTAAA
>QKMX01351831.1:8319-18979 GCA_003401595.1 Venustaconcha ellipsiformis
TCTACATGACTGTTTCTACATGAATTAAACCTACAGATGCATTATGCCTCATATGATATGGTCTTTACTATCTGCATTTTTCAAAACTAAAGGTTGATACTGTCACTCTGCAGACTTACATGGTCAATTTCCTCCATATTGATGGGATACTTGGATTTGATTGGACCACCAGGGGTGTACTTCTCCAGGTAGTCAGGAATTGTCGCTACCTGTGAAAAAAATCAAACATTTTAAGTAAATAGGAATTAATTTAAGCCCTCAACTACTGGAATGCAGTTGTTCCTCACTATAAACCCCTCAATATAATGCTGTCCTTCTTAATTTGTGTATCGCATTGGATCCCACTAAATTGGTAAAATTCTTTCAGTCACTTTAACTGAATTTATTTCACTTTATTTAAGATCATTAAAAGCAAATATAATGTGATTCCATATCATTAAATACTTTAGTTGCATATTTTATTGCACTGTTATGACACAGCCTTGTTACTTGCCATTACAGATTACTGACATCTCACTTTTATCCACATGGGTTTGAGTCTTTGGTTTAGCCAACATGGTTATGTAAGAAAGCATATCAATAGCTTCCCCAGGTTTTCCACCATAAGATATGCAGGTCAACATGTATAGCCTATTGCGTGCTAAAAATAGCATTAATCATCTGTATAAGATTCTATCACTTATAATACAGGTCATTTTCAAGGTTCCTGTGTCCACTAATATAAAGAGAGAAGCGCAGTACCACTTGAAAAGAAAGTTTTTACATACCAACCATTGTACAACTCATGATATAGGCTCCCTTCCCTACCCACCTTAGGCTGATCTGAAACCTCATCAAAAATGCTATCACCTGTGTGCAGGGACTATTAAAGTTACAATATATTTCAATGCAATGAATAATGAGTGTGAATGGATGGAATGAAATTAAAAACACAACAACATATGAAGTTCTCTTTTTATGAAATACTTGTTGAAGGTATATAATAAACTCATCACCAGTGCTGTAAGTTGATCTTGGTGCTTGTAATGCATCTCATTTAATAGTGGATGGACACCTCATCATGCTCGAGCCTGTGGATCTTGCAAGATTTTATGTCCTTCCACAGTTACTGTTTATACATAACAAAACCAGATTAAGGTAACTTTTATTTATGAACATGTATGTTTTTCCTATCAGTGAATTTTGGTTCAAATTGTCAGTTTGTAATGCAGCAGTTACTGAATGGGCAAAACAGATTTAACGAAAGTCATGGCTTGGCTATGTAACTCTCTGACAGAATGTTATGGATAACATCTATGTAAAGTTTGTTCAGCAAAAACAGAAGCCCAGTAAAGACTGGTCTGTCCAACAGAAGTTCGTAATGCAAGTGGCAACCATTTGGACTTCACTCAAAAGGGTTTAGTTTGAATATGCAACATAGCACTGCCATAAAATTCTAGGTTGAATAAAATGGAATGGAATGAAGGGAATACCCTTTATTTGGTAAAGCAACTTGCTGCTGCAAAGCCAATCCAAAGTCCATTTGACACTGTTGGTTATATGGCCAGGATGGCATCAAGTCAATTTAAAATACATCATGCTGTTGCTCTCATTAATCCAAACTAAGAACTGCTGAATGAAATTGAAGCACCTGACAGGTAAAAATATTTTAATTTGTTGGCGGTGTATTACTATAAACTCATTCATATTATTGCAGACTATATTTTGTGTGTGTGGGAACTGTAGTGAGTGGGTCATCTACTGATGTGTATAACTAGGCTTCTTAAGCATTTGAATAAACAAAAGTTATTATGCACAACAAAAACCAGATCCAGTTCAAATTTTATTTACAACAACTTTTTACACACAACAAAACCAGATCCAGTTAACGTTTTATTTACAAAATTTTTATCTCTGTTTTGCCTAAGGGACTGTCTGTTCCTACTGATGAATTCTGGTTCATTCTTTCAGCAAGTGATTAAATGGTTAATGAATGGACAACAACATGGTTGACAAATGTCACAACTGGGATGTGAAACTCTCCAACAGAATATTATGCAGAACCCTTCAGTAAAGTAACTTTAGCAGAAACTGAAGGAGCCAAGATTAGACTAGACTGTCTAACAATTGCCAAGTATTCCAGAGGCTACCATGTGGATTTCACTCAGTGGGTTTAGTTTGAATATACAATATACTGGCAACATTGGATTATGTGAAAATAAAATAGAACATAATAAAGTGAATGCCCAAAGAGAACAGATGTTCCAAGAGGTGTACAATTAACTGACAACATGGGAATGTCATCTTCTAAACAAGCAAGGAAACACAATATTCTGCTTTCCATGAGAAATATAATATTTTAGATTTATGTTAAATGTTGTATATTTTCAGTTTTCCATTGTAAGCAGAATGTTACAAATTTTGATTTTAATGCTGTATTTTCAAAACCAATATTGCAAATTTAAACTGTTGACAGGAAACAAAATGTTGACCATTTAAGTTAAAAAAAAAACAAAATTAAGCTTTCATCAGTACATCCCTCTTACTGCTAGTAAAATTTCTGAGACAATGAAAACTTGCCAAATTCAGCACTGCTCTCATTTGAAGGGAAAACATTTACACTACATTATTAAACCAGTTTATTTTGACAAGCAAACTTTCAGAGGCAATTTACTTTCACAAATCTAAAGTTTCTGAAATTTTCAAGTTTTCTCTGTCAGGAAAAGATCTTTTCATAGGCCTACAACAGTTATATATATAGCAAACAAAAGCTTCTTGACATACAATTAAATTTTATGAAAATTCTGTACTTACCAGATTCATGGTTATCTTTCCATATGCAAATTTTGGTGTGGATGGAGGGATTGGAATCGGTGGAGGAGGATAATACTGTTAAAAAAAAATGGGACTATATCAGCTCATTTTACTCATATCTGTTTGATAATAAAATTAAAGCTTTAATCTTACCAGATTTCAAGCTAATTATTCTTTTAAAAATCATTACCATGAGTTATAAAATTGTTGGATTTAAAATGTACTTTCATTTGGCAATAAGATAATTATAAAAAATATTATTTAAGCTCTCCAAAAAGCAATCTGGAAGTATTCATATAAATGACAACAAGAAAATGACCAGTACCAGTATGGCTTGTGTGAAAAACATCAATACTGTAAATTCATTCTTATTCTTGTACATATTTTAGAACCTTTTTTGACTTCTTTGAGTGTTGGTACTATAATAACCAATGAATGGATGGATGGATGGATGGATGGACAGATGCACTGACATCACCAATCCAAAATTGCTTTTCAATCAAGCTTAAAATTACTATTGTCTACTTCAAAAAATATATCAATAATGGTTGGCTTATAAATACTGCTGTCTGCTTCAATATATCAATAATGGTTGGCTTATAATTACTACTGTTTAATTCAAGTAATACATCAATAATGGATGGCTTATAAATATTATTGTCTACTTATTCAATATATCAATACTGGTTGGCTTGTAATTATTATTGTCTAATTCAAGTAATATATCAATAACGGTTGGCTTAAAATTACTATTTTCTAAATCAAGTAATATATCAATAAAAGCTTACAATTAATTTTGTCTATTTCAAGTAATATATCAATAATGGTTATATTTATAATAAATAATATATTACTAAAACTTAAATGCACATTCACTTTCTCTATCAGCTGATGCCCAAGGCTTAATCATCATGATCATTTTCAAGCATTTTGAAAGGGTAACTCAATAAGTTCACAACTAATCTCCCCTGAAGCATTCTCCTATTATTAATATAAAGCCATGCAAGGTAATCTCCTGCATCTACATGCACTCTTTTCTCTTTATTTCTTTAGGGATATAATTATTAACAAAACCAATATAAATGCATACCAATTATATTACACACACTTTAGAAGCAGGATGCTTTAATTTTTGCTAAACATATCATTCTTATATATTTAATTCAGAGGCAGAGGCAAAGGAGGCATTTCAGCAATTGATTTCCTCTGGAATGTCATTTTAATGTAGCAAGCCAGAGTTATGAAAACAGTTCTTTTTGGCAAATAGTTCTGTGCTTAGTTTTGGAATCTTGAAATTTGTATCATAATCTTGTCAAAGTGTTGGTGTATTAACAGATGCTCTGTTATCTCTACATATTCTTCACAATAATAAATATAGCTATTTGAAACTAATAACACAGCCTCCCTAATAAATATTTTTTTCCCAAAGCATCTGTATTATCACCTATTAAGTCTTTCAATTTACCCTTGCAATCTATTTTTAATAGACCAAACATTTTAAAAAATTTTCCTCTAAACAATTTTCATAAACCAAGTAACACTGGACAACAAGGATTGATGTATTTTTTTCTTTTCTTAAAAAAAATTTTAAGCTTCACAATGCACTAAACTTTTAGTTTTTTAAAGAACCTATTTAATGAATTTACTTTTATGTATGTTGTGATCACTTTAAGTTTCTGTGTACGTAAGTTTGTCATATATGACAATATCACAATTTCAAAAAATAAGTGTGAGTTTGAATCAAAGTCAATGTGATTATGTGACAAAGCTTGACAGTGGCTTCCCATGAATTGATGGTTCTTATTGGGGTCTCCCGGGTTCTTCCTCCAACAGTTATACTGACTGTAATATATAGTTTATTGTGTTCTAAAAAAAACTGTTAAAACATAACAATATAAAAAATTTACGTTAACATAGTTAATGGTAAGACTTTATTTGGTCAATTAGGATCATTATAGCTTTTGGCTATGAGAACTTTAGTTTATCAGTGTTGATAATCATTTTATTCACTTTACACCAAACATCATAGTGACAGCTTTAATTCAAGCACTTGCTTTGAATTTTGTGCATCTGATAGTGCAGTATCATCAGAATACAGGCTTGCTGAAGATGTTGCAATGCCTATTTGGATTAGTCAGTCATTTATAAAATTAAGGAACAATAGAGGACCCAAAATTTAATGGTGGTGACATAGATTCTTCTTTCTTCTGATATTTCCTAAGCCTATCATAATGCCAGATTTATTCATCAAAAATAAACAAGCAATTTAACATTAAAGATCCTACCTCAACCTGTATTGAATTTCATAAATCTTTGGATGAATTTAAAAAAGGAGCAGTTGACTGCATTAAAATAGTTTGAAAAGGGGCCTAATAAGACATCTAAGTATATCTGGTGTGATTCACCCTAGTTCTAGTTCAGTGTAACATGTAACTGCTCTGATACAAGTTTCCATTCTTGCACCATCAAATGTCAAAAAGTGGCTCTAATGTTTTTCCTGATAATATTTTCCTTAGGGCTGTTCCATTTAAACATACATGGTACCCAGGGAAGGCTGTTCCATTTAAACATACATGGTACCCAGGGAAGGCATTTTTTAAAAACTATATGCCAGGATACTTTGATCTCAAAGAGTTCACATTAAAATGATAAGTTAATTCTAAATTGCATCTAAGGGTGAGTACCCACATTAAAAGTTCTGCTTTCAAGGTATGTTTTACTGCAACTCCTTCATATATAATTTTAACTTGCACAGTGAATTTGACACCATCTAATGTCCTGAAAAGACACATGATCAAGAGTCTCTTGAAAGTACTGATAACTGGCCAAAATGCAGACTCAATGAGGAAGTTTGCTTCTTCCCTATTATTTAACTTCTGAGTATTGATACCAACTGAAATGTTCTTCAGATCTGAGATAAAATTTGAAAATATAATCTTTTCTTATTGTTCATGTTAATATGTTCATAAAATAAATCAAGTACAAAAATCCAAATAATGTTGACCTAGAACTTGATGTTATCGACTGAAGCTTAAACCCATAAAGATACACAAATGTATACCAATATGCCTGGTTCAGATAAAATCCATGATTAGTATTTAGTAGAATTGCTATATACTAGCACACAAGTCATTGAAGTTTAAAACAATAAGTTATGACAACCGAACTTGCACTCATTCAAGGTACATGAAAACATATTCACAAACTTTGATAAAAATCCATTCCTATTTGATCCATTTACATGAATTTTTACCCAACGTCCTTCTTGCTGTCATGCACATAATGAGATTTTAATCATGATGATGTCAACACTTATCCAATGGATGGGATAAAAAGGTAAAATATCTACAATAGGATGAAGTTTTTACAATATCTTCCCCAGAATGATGTCTGAAATTTTCTATATACAGCTTGAGCATGCTGAATATATCATGACCATTAACCTTGAAAATCATTCACATTATCATCTTCACAAGTCCTTACAATACAAAACAGAGTCATGACCTTTGACCTTGAAACCTAATGTCACTGAGTGCTAACTATGAACCTGTTTGATATTTTATTGAAATGTTAACTACTTACAAATTCTGGTCGTAAATTGTATATTTATAAATGAAAAAAAAATCTTTCAGTGGAATCTCAAGACGTTCTGCTTAGAAATCAAGTAAAACACAATTTTCAAGTAGGACAGTTTGGCAGGCATGTTGGTAGTCAAATGTGCACCTTAATCATTTAAGGACATTCAAAGGTCAGGTCAGGCTTTGTCTTCTACCAAAAGTAACATTAGATGGTACTACCTGAGACTGTTAACCCACAGTGGAAAGCAACGCTTGGAATCTAGACCCTCTGTTGATCAAGCAACTGCAAGCAGCATCTCTTGACCAGTGTGCTATATTGGCCTGATCAGCCACTCTCACACTCACAGAAACCAAACCAGAATGAAAAGTTGTGGTCATCTTTGAACTCGAAGGACAAACAACACAAAACCAATTAAAAATCACAGTATGAGGAAACTATGTGCTGATAAGGCAGCCCATTCAGGAGATGTAATCATAAAAGAATATTAAAGACTGGCACAGTGGCAGCAAGATTGGAGAGCAAATCAGCACCATTTTCATTTAGGACCAACTGTATATCATATGAAGTCTTTGCAAATAATAATATGACCATCCTTTCAATTGCAGTGGCTGTAACAAGATTGTCAAATAGTATTGGTAGTCAGCTTGGTGCTCATACCTGCAATATTTTCATCTAGGGTTATCTAATTATAGCAAGAAGTTCTATTCAAGAAAACCCCTTACAATATACAGTCTTTCCAGTAACCCTTTATGAATAAATGGGGACACTGTAGGGTTACTTTTTTTTTAAGAACAAAACACAAGCAATTTAGGAAAATAGTAGTATCTTGTCAGAAAAATAGTATGACATTCAATGTAAATTATCAAAAAATAAAAACCTTTACACGACTTACTGTTATAAGCTTGAATATAAAATGTACATACTAAAATGTATATAAAACATTCATGTCATTGCATTCACTCATTTTAAATAAAATATTAACTGACTTTCTAAAATTAAATATTAATACAGAATAACCTGTCTTGAATGACCACTGCCAAGTGAGACAACCTGTCTTGAGAGACAATATTCTCAATGCACAAATTCATTGATTATATAGCATAGTGACCTGTTATGCAAGACCACCTGTCTTGACAGACCATAATTTTATGGCAAAGGAGGTGTCACATCTCTAGGCTGACCTCAGCTACAAACGTCCACATACTTTACCACTGATTTTGCCATATGTATTTTTAGGGATGTGTATATAATGACCTTTTCAAGGAATACTGATGTAAGAGGATCTCAATAAAGTGAATAATTGCCATTTAAATGTATGTGTAATCAGATTATAAGATGTTGGAGCCATATAATCTGTATGACCTGTTCTTCAGCAGTCTCTTTAGTCCAGATTTCTTCTATTGCACCATACTTGTGGGGGACACCTGTCACATTTATAGCTTATTATTATTAGTATCATAACTTTTTAGTAAAGGGATTTTTCATATTGCTAATTTTATTTATATCCTTATAGTGAACATCTTAATTTTGGCTGACAGCAATTTATCCATGCCATAAATACATACTATTGCCAGAACCAAATTTTTTGTATTTTTACAATTGACCACATATCTAAAATTAAACAACTCAGTGACCTTGACCTTTAAGCTTACTCTAGCAGTCAATCTCTTGGGATATTCATCTCCCCTCATCTTTCCCTAATATATTGGTTGGGTAATGTCTGAGGATGATCTCCTGACAGAAGATATCGCTGTTCAAAAAACTGAAACAATTGCTGCCAGAAGGACAGATGGATATTTTACTGCTATATCTTGCATTCTCTTTTTGCAATACATGTCACACAATTGCCAACTGAGAGTCAGATGTCAGAGGATGGACACAGGACCAGTGCAAAAACTCTTCTGGTCTTTGATCAATGAAGCTAGCCTTCACAATACCAAGTATTACCTTGCTGATGACCTTGCTGATGGCTAGATATTTGTCAGTGATATCTCCTGCCTCTGTCAGTGGAGCATCATAGTCATAGCTGGTGGGGACTGGTGCAAAGGGCATATTAGCACCTGAGAGGAAATAATACAATATTCAATGTGACATGCACAGTTATGATACTCGTTCATAAGCAGATAAATACATGTTCAATTTGATGTGAACAGGTACAGCAAACTAAAGCAGTTTTAGGTCAGACAGGAGTACATGCATAATTATCAAGCAATTTGGAACAAATCCTTGGAATTGGTCACTGCAAACTAATTTTAATGTTTAGTATATGTCGATCCTAAAATGAAATCTCAGTGCAAGTTTTGGTTCTTTAAGCAGAATGATAATAAACTGAAGTCAAGTTATGAGACAAGACTGTTACAATATCTATATGACAAGTTTAAACTATTTTCCCTTTCACATGTTGTCAAAGTGTACATCTGTAGTTTTGTTAATTGTGTCAGTTTTGATTTTCATTGTTTTGTATTAAAAGATATTTAGTGGGTCCTTAATTTTGTGGATTTACCTTTCAAAGTTTGCATATTTGTAGGTATATTAATTTCACAGATTAATCTCTACAAAGACTCGAAAAAAGAATACAAAAGAACAAAACTATACATACAAGAATGGTAGTAGCTTAACTGGTTAAAACAAACTAACACCTGTATAAACACAAAAAAATTAAACACTATTCAAGATCAATCTCTAACACCATGTTTTTGTCTGAGTATTCAACATCATATACATCCATCAATACTAAGCTAACCAGTTATTAAAGTACACATGTATTATCTCTTCCTTAAAATACTGTCCATCAAGTTGGATCATAAATTACTATCCAATGATCATGATGGTATAAACACAGTAGCATAACAGTGACAAAATTCAAGTTAGAACCCCACTGATTTTCATAATGGTATCATTCCACATGTGAACCAAATATGTGAGGAGCTGTCTCTTGTTCAATGCAATTAGTGTCAATATTAGATGCATTCAGAGCCCATAAAAAAGTGCTAAGATACTAAATAAATTTAAAGTCAAAGGAATTACTCCTTTGTTTGAGCCTGATTCATGTACACACCAGCTTCAACAACAAGTCTTGAAAATAAATACCAAGTAAAAGGAAGAATTAAAGTCACACATCCACAACTGGTATGCAAAACAGGCAATGGAGACCATCAGGAAAAAGGAAGATGTCAATGGTGAAGATCAATGTACTAAATTAGCAGACCTTAAAGCATCATCAATCAAGCTCAATGGAAACTTGTGACCCACATGATAATGTATAAAAGATCTTACTAATTACATGTGTTAATTAACATAATCTTGGATTCAATGCTCTATTATACATCATATTAGTATTATTAAGGTCATTTTTTAATTTAAAGTGTAAGTGTTTTTCATGTTTTCATTGCTTCATTCACATCCAAGTTTATGGAATGCAAGACAAGTCTATGACCCTCAAAAGAGAAGATCACTATACTGTCATCTACTATGACCTGCAAAAAGCCTTACCATGTACTTTTAAATATAATTATTTTTTAGCATACACTTGTGGTCAGTAAATTTTTAAGTTAATAATTCTGTTTTCTTTATTTAGTTAAAGCTTTTACCAACACTTAACTTTGATGTTTGACAATTTCATTTAACAATATTTATAATGCGATTATCCTTAAAAGCTTTTCATGTCTGATCAATATTTTATGAAGACCATTCAGTGTACCATTAGTTTAATACAGCAGTGTGAAACTGAATAAAATTCAATACTAATAATTATTAGAGATGATTTGATAACAATTACTTTAGTAATGACAACAGCCTTATGCGAGAACTATTAAGCACTCTGAGTAAAACTTTACAACTCATTCACAAAATCTGTATATACCATGACTGAATGACACTCCTTGGGTGAAAATCAAGGGGACTGAATATCACAGCATCACACTTAATCATCTTGAAAAGAAACCTACCATGGGACAAGAGAGAGATCTCACAATGTATCTACCCTGCGGACAGTTTATACTACAACTGGGGAGACAAGCTGTAGAATGCCTTGAAACTGTCTGCCATTTAGCAAAACTTACAATATAGTGGCAGACCTGCCAACCCTGATGAGTCCATCTCAGTAAGACTGCTGATTTTTGTTCCATAAGATTGAAAAGTTTTCAGTAAGGAGTAACAAAATATCAATAACTGCTATTGTAAAGCTGGAAAATATAATTAAAAGTTTGACACAGCAACGATAACATTATGTTCAACTGAAAAGTTTGCTAAGTATGTGTAGACTTTATTTACCACTAGTACAGTTGCA
>QKMX01351837.1:20587-32419 GCA_003401595.1 Venustaconcha ellipsiformis
TTGGATTCCACTTTTTCCTTGCCAGGAGTTGACATGTATGCACATATAATCATCTTTGTTTATTAAACACAATTCTCATGGAATAGAAATTTGTTTAAACAATCATTTAATTTTCAGAATTTGTGTGATCTTTTTCTTGGGGACTGGTATGCAGCAAATCAAACTAATGACAAAGAAAATTATTTTAACAACTAAATACTTGAGTCTTAAATTTTACAGATTGAGAAGAGAATGAAGGAGATAGAAAACTACATCCAGGTGCTGATAAGCAAATTGATGGAGCAGGAACAAAAATCCATTACAATGAGCAGTAAATGTTCGGAGGAAGATTACTGGTAATGTGTTTCTTATTATTGTTATTATAAGGTGCCTTTGCTAAGACAGCTTCCTCATTTTAATCTGCTTGCACAATATTGCCATCACATAGATTGAGAGTAGAATTAAATGTACACTGCCAGGGATGGGATATGGGAGCCCTATAGGAAATATGATTTCACTTCATTAATTTTGCTTGTAAATATCATACCAATTGTTATGCCCAAAATGCCCACTATATTCTAGACAAGAATGTATGCACATCTATGCTTCTGGGGTATTTTATTTTAAATGTTGTTAAGGAAGTTGAAGAAGACTAGAGCCTTGTTGTCAGCGATGACAAGCTTGGGTTAGGTTTTTGAATGTTTTTCATTTATTTTACATTTTTATTAGTAAGCTATTTAAACATTTATACCAGCCATGTGCAGCTTCCTCCAGAGCACATGCCAGATAAGCAATTTTTAAAGTCACATCATATGATGTAAGTAAGCAAATAAAACAAGGACACAGGCTGTATGCTGTATATGCCTGATTTATACAGTAGATAGTTAACTGCCCATCATCCAGGTAAAATGGGCAGAATATCATCTGCTAGTGACCTTATTTGGAAGCATCTGTATAACTGGACCTCTGCCTCAGATCAGTATCTTTAGAAGATAGCATGTGTATTTTTTTATATCTTTAATATTATAAAAGTATATTTGTGTGTCAGAAATATTTATTAAGTTAAATGCATACTTTTTCTCACTTTGTTTAACAGGGTTATTGCCTCATTTCTCAGACTTTTGTACTGAGAGATACTTAACCAGCTGCGGTTTGAGATCTCTCATAGCAGGGGTGTACATTCCCTTCAAAAATGGTTGGTTTTTGGTTGGTATTAGACTATTTTGTGCAGAGGCAATTACAGACACACCCCACAGCAACTAACAGTCTAATCACAGTCTGAAGCTACAGTCAACTGCTTGTGAGTCCAGAATGCTAATCTTCAGGGAATATTCAATTTTCTATTCCATTCAGGCCAGATCCTTTGTCTACCCATGTATGGACAAAGGGATTATCTTCATATTCTAGCTTAAGAAAGATTTAATATCTGTATGTACATGAACAGCTTTTGTGACTGTATTGTGATTGGTCATGTCCCTCCATCCTTATGCCAATGTGTCCATCTGTCTTGCCAGCTATTCATTGGTCATTCTTTTTGCATGCCTAAACTCTATCTACATTTATTGATAGTGGGTGATTATATTACATATAATATTTGACAAGGATGAGGATATGATATCAGAAGTTTCAAAATAATAAAAAAAATGCAGATATCAGCCATGAATTTTTTATTTCTAAGTGAATATTTTCAGTAGTTAAGGCATGCAATCCCATCAGATCTTGATGTTTTCATGATGAAAATCTGATGTATTATGACTGCATTTTATATATTTACATTAAATAAAATAAGTTTTTTTTTTACCTTTTTCTTGCCTTTTCAGCACAATTATTTCTACATGTATCTTTTTATTCCAGTCTGTCTAAAGCAGAGAATCTTAAGCAGAAGGTCATTGGTGTGATGTCTATAATGATGAAACATCGAAAGTATGGGGACCTTCACAGTCACGAGAAATTCATTCATCAGTGTGAATTGTAAGTTAAAGGATTCAGTTATAATGGACACACCTGTTATCCACAAGTTAAAATTTTCATTGATAAACTTTTGTAGGGTTCAATGAGGAATCACTTATTTCTAAGGAAGCAAAGAATTTGAAGGTTAAGACCCCACTTTATCATACAGAATGGGGAATGTATTAGCTTTGCACAGCAGAGGTCTGGAGTTTGATGCCAGGATCCAGCAGGTGCATAGTAATGATGTTTTCCATCAGTTACATTACCTAATCATAATATTTTTAAAAAAACATTAGATACATTACAAATTCAGCCCCCCCCCACAACTAATGTACCAATTAGTTGTTGTACCAATCAAAGCACAGAGGTGTTATCCTGCTTGCAGAGAACAAAATCTAACAAAAATGGTTTCTCCTTGAATGGAGGCATTGGTGCCAAATTTTGTCATTCATCAGTTAGTATTTTTGTTCGTTCCAGGTCTGTACAATCTCTTAATGTGAGTCATCAAAAGTACCTTCCAATTTGTGCCTTTTTTCCAGTCAAGTAATTCTTGGGAGTTTTCTTATTTTGGAGGTGTATGCTTCATCTTTTTTCTTGCTTAGAGATTTAATATGGCTGAAAATAATCATTCCACCTGCATGACTTATAGGAAATATTTGTGAAACAAGTTATGGACAGAATAGCTTGCACATAAAAGCCAACCACTTCAGCCACCTCTGAAGGTAACCAAAGAGTTTTCTTCAATAGGTGCAAGAAGAGTGACATCTCTCCTCTCTCCCTTGATCTGGAGTTCTCTCATTTCTCCACTGAATCTGGAAAGAGATGTTTTTGAATGTAACTTTGTAGAGTAGTAGTTACTACTCATACTGCACGTAATGACAAATTTTGAAAAAAAAATATGTACTTTCAATCATACAAGAGCAAATGTCATAATAATAATTATGTTTTATTTGGTGATAATGGTGAAGATAGCAGACCTGCCAACCCTTATGATTTTGCCGTAAGTCTTTCGAAATGACATTTAAAATATGGACTTGCAGAATAAAAGGAAACACTACAGAAACATGATTGTTGAGGTAAAATCCAGATAATAAGCTCAGTCATGTTTGATTTGGATTCAGGTTTCATGTTAATTTTAGTGGAATCAGTCTGAACCAGACTAACTTTACAGTAGTAATTCAGATGCTTTAAACTGCATGTAGTTTTCCATGTTTGCATGATAAAACTTGATTGTATAATTTTTTTGAAAATGGCATCTAGCTACAAATACATGTTAAAATAAATATAATAAAAAGTTTTAATAATCTGTACAGAAGAACAAAATGGAATAGAAGCAGGAAAGGACACAATTATGTTTATCAGACATTACGTGTCAATTTGAGTATTTCACATGGGTAATATGATTGCTGTCATCATGTGAAATGAAGAAAACATTCTGATAATTATATAGAGTTGAGAAATAGCAACAAACCATTGAGCTGCATAGGGTTTGGAACTGAAGTTGGTGCAACTGTATTAGAGGTAAATATACTGTATCTGTACTTTACATACTTTTCAGATGAACATAATGTTTATCACTGATGCATCAGTTTGGAATGCCTAACTTTTTGAATACACATTTTACAACTTGACAATAGCGGTACATGGTATTTATTACACCTTACTGAAAACATGTCAACATTGTGGAAAAAATGAACTACCTTAATGAGACGATCTTGTTAGGGTTCGCAGGTCTGAGAGATTACATTATAACATTTTTTTGTAATGGATAAATTGATAGACAGAAAGTAAGTGAAATACAAAAGGTCCTTGATTTGTAAAGATACTGTAAATGTACATAACATATTAAATTGGTCCCATCGAAAATATTGCTTGATCCAGGGTCCCAAGTGGGTTAAAATAATGCATCCAGAGAGTTATTTGTTGTGTTCATGATCCATGCCCTAGTACCAGAGATATATACTATTGGCAAATTAAATTCATCGATATTTCTAAGTTTACCACATGAATAAGCAGTTTTCTGTGAAGGAAATATTAACCATCCATCTAATGAATTAGACAAGAGTGTATTCAAACCAAAGAAAAGTAAATTTGTCTCAATAAATGATAAAAAACATAGAAACATTACTGGATAAAAAGGATATTGAGAACCAACCAGCATGCATTCAATTTTTGTATAATCAGTTATCTAGTGTGATAATATCTTAAACAATCAACTTGTGTCTTGTCAAACTATTACTTTGCTGTTTTAAATTGTACTAATGCCTCTCAACATACATACACTATGTTGTTACATTTAAAAAAATATATAATATTTTTTTTTTCAATTTACACTCAAGTTATTGACCAAACCAAAATACATTTGCAGAGGTCAAAGACCTCACTGAATATTATTTTCCTTAAAATAGAAATCAAACATTTACAGTGAGTACAGCTGGAATGCTATTTACAAAAAAAGCTATTACCATGTATCATACTCACACTTTCATAATATTTGATGGAAAAAAATTGAACTGTAATTTGTATAATGGTGAAATTAGAACTGAGCTGAGCAATGTAAAAAGGACAAAAAACATTGAACAAAAATCAGTTAGCTGTATTCCTTATTATTATTGTTTTGAAGCCAGTCCTGATGCTTCTTATAAATAAATAATTATTTTGCATGTGAATGATGGATAGTTAATGAAAATAATCTATTTAGCATCCATCAGGGTATTGTTTCTCATTCAGATACGTTCCCCAGTCACATTAACATTTGGAAAATTAGCTCACTGCCTCCCTTAACCAACATTTGGAAAATAATCTCACTGCCTCCCTTAACCAACCATTTCAGAAAGATGAAAATTGTCCTTTCCATCTATATTACATAAATGAAGGGCAGTAACTCTTTCCAATTACCTCCCCTTACAATTGCCAGTTACAAGTTTTCATCTTTAACTACAGTACAGGCAACATTGTAATTAAATTCTTTGTTTATTTCCATGGTTTTCATCCGTTTATACCAAAATTTGGGATTTTAATGTGTAGTAAGGATTCTACTATAGATGGTATATATCTTTTATTTTGACTAATTTTTATGTGAATTTGTCACATTTGTGAACTTTGTTTATTCTGACCTTTTGTGACAATACAATAACATTGATTTGTGTTGTTCTTGATGTTTTTGTGCTTTTTTCATGTTTTTACTCCCTCTGTAACAAGTGTTGTTTTTACAACTTGTTTACACCTTTGAAATGTTCATTTATTAATTTTTTATTCTTGTCATTTCTGTGAAGCTATGATGATGACATATCCCAAAGGTTTAAGGTTAGTGAGGACATACATGACATGTGCTTCACCTGCACAGAATGTACAACATCTGGGACATGCAATGTGTATGTGATCTGGATATTTATTCAACTGTCCTGTGAGAGAGTGTTAAAAGTAGATACAAAAGTGTCAAGTCTCACACTGATGAGTCCAATGTTTTGAGTATCCACCCCAAGATGGATTCATTGCAAGATTCGGTGGTGGCATTGTTGGGGTTGGACATCTGAAATATCAGTCCAAAGATGGAATCAATTGCAGGCTTAGTGGGGGATATTTTTTTGGTCCCTCCTCAAGCAAAAATGACATTACGTAGCAAAATTGGATAATCAAGGAGATCATCACAGGCTTATACACCATTTTTAAAGCTACAGATATGTTGACTAATGCAGGAGGTGGTAGTGCTGTTACTAAATTTAGGACAGTTTCTGCCAGTATATCCACACCACACCCATATAGACAACTTTTGCCAAATGAGGGAGTGTCCCTCCATTTCTAGGCAGCCCATTGGGTTTACCCCCCTCCCCCTCCCTACATGTCCAAAGTGCATGGGGTTTTACATGGTCTTAATGATCCATTCTGTCATACTTTAATACCTAAAGGTCTATTGTTTTTCAGATCTGACAATGGGGAGAACAGAGTATAGTTCTAGGCTGAAGTGGAAGATATTTACTGGGTGTTACTGGTTTCTAAATACCCTTCACTCCATACTGCCACTCAGGCCTGCAAGGCCAAGGCGTCAGTAGTTTTAGACAAGGAAGAGGAGTGTCCTTCTGTCTTGTGACGTCTTAAAAACTTAAAAAACTTGCAAACGGTCTGTCTGGCAAGATATGCAGTCCAGGCATATGCAAACTGTCAGACAGTCAGATGTCTTTAACACTGAGTTTCTGGCCTTGGACAAGAAATTTGCATCTGAAAATATGACTGCTTCTTTTTTTCTACAGTGTTGACATGCTACATTGAAATCGGCATGTAATATTGTAGTCACATCATTGCTGTTAGACATGGCATCATTAGTGATTTTCCATCTTGCTGAACTATCCCTATGAGTCGATAGCCTGAATTGAAAAAGTTGTCAGCTGAGCAGGAAATAATTCCATGTGAATGTTTTGACTGCTTCTGCTAATTTGGACTTAGTGTGATGAGATGCAATTGTACATTTGGCATCACTTAAACTGCATCATGCCCTTACAAATAATTTCTTATGTCATTGCTGTTTGGAGGCAAAATTAAGGAAGTGAGGAGACATGCAGTTCAAGAACTGCCCTTCCCACAGTCATATAAACCCAGTCATTCTAAGTCTTATAGGAGAGATGATCAGAGACAAAAATATAATGGCTTATTTCCTGCCCAATAACAGAATCAGACTTGATTCTAGTCAAATCTCCAGAGGCAGCAATCCACTTTTAGGAGGTAGTTTTATATAGGGTGCTAGAAGAAGGGTTTCTTATTTCCCAAGCCATCCAAAACTCACCATTGACTCACCACCCTGACCACCCCCAGACAGCCTACTGGTGGGCACCAGAATTTGCTTTTCAACTATCATGAGTCACTTCATTTCTGCTGAATGATTTGATGATCCAAGCTATTTCAGAGGGGCTTGGGATTTAATCTATTCACCCTGCTCCTCTATTTTTCTGACACTAATTATGGATGTACTGCCAGATTCATTAAAGGATGAAATTATACAATATGAGATCAGGTCATTAATCAACAGGCATGTTTGTGGAGATTGTACATATTCTATAAATATTCAAGCTGGAGATGGCTCAATCAATGCAACTATCCATCAGAATTGATAACTTTGTCATCTGACTGATCCATACTTTCAGATCCCAATTCACCCAGCATCGTAGAAATTTTTATGAGTTGCATGTGAAGGGAATATTTACAAGTCCCTAGCTCTTCCATTTGCTCTAGACATCAGCCCATTGCCATTTTCAAAGAGCCCGAACTGCATCATAATCCTGTTCCAGTCAACTTCATCCACAGTGGCGTTTGAATGAAATCCTATCCCTTTTCTAGTGAACTAGGAAATGTCCAATCTCCATCCAGTATAATGTTGTGACACCTAGGTGTGGAGTTTTTTCCCAGTCTCAATCTTGTTGGAGTCCCCAATGTTTGCTGATATGGATATTTTAGTTGGTAAAGTCCAATTCCGACAGATGATATATTACATCAAAAGAGTTTTTGCAACTCCTTAAATCATTCAGTTTGGCAGTGGATCTGATTTCATTTTGCTTTCTTTTTATGTGCACATTACAGTTGACCTTCTTGGCTCAATGGTTTCCCCTCTACAGTTCACTAGATCAAAAGGTCATAATTATGAATGAGGTATCATTCTTGTATCATTGGCATAGTCATGACAGTTCTTTTGGAAAAACCCCAACTAAAAGTTATAGTATGTATGAATGCCAGGACATATGGTTTGGGGAACCCACCTCTTTCTAATTCTTCAGTAATGTCAGTAGTAAGCAAGGACTAGAGGAAATGCCTTTTTTAACCAACTGCTGTAATCAGTGCCTTTCATTTCTGGAAGGGCCATCTCAGTGGTAAAATAATTGTATCAAACAACGCTGATTAGATCATTCGTACCAAATGGCACATCAATCAATTTGATCTTGCATCATATTTTTATACTTTAGTGGCATCAGACAATCAGTCTTTTCTGACAATGTGAAATCAAAGTTACATGCCTTTATTTCTCCAATTTTAGACCCAGAAACTTGGGCTTAATTGCACTTTCAGTTAGTCAGGAGTGTCTCTGACTACCCACCTCCAGTTTTAGAATAAAAAATAATACAGAAATTGAGAGGTGAGAAATGAAAACTTACTCTGATAGCACACACACACACACACCCAATGAGACAAGTTCAGAGACAATGATTTACTTGATTTTGGCAGCAGATCTTCTCAGGAAAATTTTGGACAAGCTGAATCTTCTCAAATAAACATACTCATAGGTATGCAGTCCCAATCCAAATTAGGGGAGCCTTGTAAAGGAAAGATTTGAAACCTCTGATTGTGGAAAGAATCTTTAGAGTAAGAAGGCTCTCCATTTTGAAGGCTTATAGGGAAAGTGGTGTGTATTTAGAGAGCAGTCAGCATCATTCTTTTTGAGTGCATCAGTCCCACAACTGGCTGACTTTTTCTCTTTCCTGTTCAAGAAGAAAAAGTTGACCCTGATTACCATCAGAGGCATATCAGTTGAGACATAATTAGAAGATGTCTCACATGCACAAATATCTTTCTTGAGTTTTTGTCTCCAGGATCAAGCTTTGCAGAGATAAGATTTGAATCTGGAATGTCTGGTGACATTTGATCAAATCACCAGCAGATCCAGTATGGTTCAGCATTTTCAGTGGATTCACCCATGAGATGCTTGTCAGTAGGTAGAGTTAAATAATTCTCTTCTTCTTCAGTTCTACTTGTCACTGATCATGTGACTGTCGGCTGTACTGTTAGAAGAATGGGATATCCTTCATACAGGGAATCCAACCTTCTTCAAAGGATACACAGGGTATATTCAGAATGTTCAGTATTACCTCTTCCTATGACCTATTCTTCAAATGTTGATGTGATCAGGAACATATTTGAACTAGGCAGATTTTCAGTAAAAAGATTGCAATTCTCTTAGAATACTTTTTTGATCATTTTACTTTTAAAACCCTCTCAACCTCCTGCCATGCCAGCATTCTTGTTCATCCATTGCTCACACTAAAATTAGTGACACCTGGTGGCAGCAAGAAGAAGTAATGGGCAAACCTTACTGCCTCTGTCTGTATGATATAGACTGGTAAGATTGTGAGGGCTAGATTTGGGAGCTAGCAAGATTTTTTTCCTTACATGAATATAATCAGATAAGTATTCTCAGAGAAACAACATACAGTTGAATTCATCAGTACATTGATGCAACAGGTGCTGATAGTAAAGAGGTAACCATTTTGCTTAGGGATGCATCTTGTGATGATGTTTGAGAAGGTTTTAAATTTTTTAAAGGCCAGTTTATATTGAAAATATTACTCTCATACTTTTGGGGGGGTGGAGGGTGGGTTTGGAACATACAGTAAAACATGCTTATTTGCAATGCTATTGTTTGATTTGTTAGGTTTGATTTATCTCCAGAAAAGCATTTCATTTTTTTATGTCTTATTAAATCAGTTGTTGCATCAACAGAAGTTGGAAAAATGAGAAGACTTTGTTGCAAAATAGGAGTTACCATATATACTCATGTACAAGTCAGGACCAACTGCACAGATCCAGATCTGCCATTGCCTAATGTGCTGGCAGATCTGACTGGGTCTATGCAGTTCCTTAAGACTAATCAGTAGGACAAAGAATACAGATTTTGATCTACCTGTGCATTATGCAACAACATATCATGGTCTGTGTTATTTTCAGCTGGACTTATGTGTGTGTATTTTGAGTAGGTACTTGAGCTTGGGTATCTCAGCTGGTTAGAGCTTCTATAGAGGGCTCAGGAGGTACCCATATTTGAGTAATTTTTCCGTCCTTGAAATCTGATAACTAGTGAGATAACGCAGTGGCACTTCCATCATATTTGGCTAGAATCTGACATTTACTATTATTGGGTTTATATAATCATGGTTTTGGGAGATGTTTCCAAAATGCAATGGAAAATGAGTTGCAGGAAATAGTCATATGCATGAATTCAGTTGGTTAAGGTGGTTAGAGCACCCATCTTGAAATAGGAAGATCCAGGGTTTGAGCCTATCATGTTCATCTGACATAATGGAACACTAGTTACTCTCCCCATTTAAATACTTTTGGCAAACATCATATGACCTACAGAATAGTCATGTGTCACCATTCTCTCTTGGCTTTGCATGTTTCACCCTGTGACAACTGTATATAATTACAATGAATAAGGTGTGCTTTAATTTCTTTTAAAAATCTGTTTAATATAGACAAATTGTAATCACTTCATTTTCTTCTCATTAAAGGCAAAAGCTAGAAGAATACTTCACAAGTCTTGTATCAATCTTACATGGCCACTGCATGGAAAACCTAAAACTATGTTACAGGGAAGGCATGAAAAATATTTGGTAAGTTTCTTGTTAAAGTTCTAACTAACCAAGTCTATAGGTTTCATTTTGTTGGGACTTTCCCCAAGTAATGGTGGATATACCAGATAGAGCATATTCATCCAAATTATTATTGCTATTTATTGAGGAAAAAAACCAAATTCAAACAGATTTTATAATACTATGTGCTCATCTGTTACTCTGCCACACTGAAAAGTAGACTGATATGCACTGAACGTGGAAGTTAACTCATACTGGTTGCAAAATGATTTTCACCCATTGTCTTCCTAGACTGGTTTTAAAGATTAGAATGTTGAAGAATATAAATGCAGTTTCAGTGCTATGTAATATTTTTATAGACAGAATTATGTATGTGTAAGGATGACAAAGAAACAGTGAAATATATGCAGTGGTACTCTGAAACCAGATTTTTTGCAAACAAAACCTTTGCTAATTTTATTGAGGGTCTATTATACCAAAGTTTGGTTAGTACATTGTGCCCAACGATTAATACAGTTTTCTCACACTATGATGCTGTCTCATTTATACAGTGGTTCCACACTGCTCTTCAATTAGTACAGTGGTTCTAAACTATAATGTTGTTTGATTAATACACTGATCCCACACTATAATGTTGTTTTATTAGAACAGTGTTTTCACATGATAATGTACATTCATCCCTAGAATGGATTCCATGGCCATATATGTTATATGGGGGACCACACTATGCTGAATCACTTTGCACAGAACTGGGTTACAGAGGGGTATATTTAGGGAATGATAATTGATTTGGAAATTAAGAAGATTCTTGAATAATATTTTATCTGTTTGTAGTAGCTCCTCATAGTTATGCTGTCCATGCAAAACTTTAGTGAGATGGCCTTATAATTAAGTACATGAGACATAATTTGTCTATGAGGAATGAAATGAGATCCATCACCATACCTGCCAAATGAAGGTTCTTATAGTTGTATTTATGTTTTATATTAAATTTTGCATATAACTGCATATTGATGAAGATAAGTTGATTTGAGTTTGAATGTGGTACATGCCCTTGACATCTGGAGTTGGCCATGAAGAGACCAAGTATGACTCGGCTACTTTTTTCTCTGTCACATGGACAGATTTTAATGTATACTTAAAAAAAAATGAACTTGGCATTTGGTGTTTTACAAATGTAATTGTAGAACCCTCAAAAAAATCCCCATGTAAGTAACCAGGGGTAGGCTTAGGTATGTACTGTGCAGTTGCATCTCGCTGCAATGCAGATATGGTGCTTTTCTCTTTAGCTTTGAATTTTTATAAAGTATGCATGAGACATATGAATTGATTTAACTGCAGCAACAGTCAAGTGGATTTTTTCCTTCTCATTGGAACAAAGGTTTTGAACCAGTAAGTGAACCATTTTCTTACACCCTACTTACTGAATAGACATTTTACTTCCAAGCAAATTCCAGGGCAAATGTCACAGACCAAAAGTAATCTAAAAAATTAATTTTTATACAGAAAACTCCTTAATTTTCTCTCTCTCTCTCTCTCTCTCTCTCTCTCT
>QKMX01351845.1:0-11855 GCA_003401595.1 Venustaconcha ellipsiformis
CATCAGGAAACAGAAATCGGATTACTTAACACACATTATATATAAAATACTGGCTCTGGATACATATTACAAAATACAATGTGGCTACTTGTGAGGGATAAATTTTATATTTTTGCATTAATATGCTGGTTGTGTTAGTGCGTTGGCCTTTCGTGTGGGGTACTTTTGAACACAAATTTGTCAGTGCCAACGGATTCTGGCCGTAAGGAGTGGGTGGCCGCTGGTCAGTGGGGCCATTCAAGAGGTGGACAACTATTAATTCATATTAACTAATATTATTTGCACATATTACAATACAAATTACAGTAATTCAACTCAAAGGAATATGTATAGGCTTTAAATAAGGTAACTTATTTTTCATGTTTTTCATAATAATAATCTATCATCCAAAATACTCTTACTTGTATCAAATCTACAACAAGTTTTGCACTGGTTGAACTGTCAGGTGGATATTGTATGTACCTCTATAACTCTATCATGATCAAAATAGTGTATGGTGATTTTTTTTTTAAATTTAGGACACTGGAAGTTTGGGCTCAAAGAATTTTTTCAGGGCTGCTCAACTTGCAACAGTGTACAAATATTTCAGCAGTAATTCTAAAGTGTCTTTCTGCATTAATACATCCATTCCTTATTGTTCTAATGTTGGTTTACTTAATACACCATTACCTTGCTATATTTTCACCTGGGTTAGATGTGGATTTCATTTTTTCTCATTAAAAAATACCCCTAAAATAGGCTCTTGTTTGCTACATGGCAATAAAATCGCAAACAAATTGGTAAATAAAACCTTGACATATTGCTCATTTTTATGTAAGAAAAAAGTTAGAACATACAAATTTGGTAAAATATCATAAAATTTATAATTTTAAAAAAATCATATTTGCTACACATACTTTTTTTTAAAAAAAAAACTTCACTGTACAGTGTAAATAACAATATAACAATCAATGAAAACATTAAAATAATGGATTAATTAAAATCAATTAAAATATTGTTGATGCTTATACCAATTAATTAGTGTTTTCAAGTGAAATTCACGCTTCAGTGGTTTTAGTGTAATCAACATACTTGTGATAAGCTATTATGTATTCAAATGTGAAAGTATCTATTGACCATAACAGCAATGTCCTTGAGCGTTTTCATCAGAATCTAATTAAGTACTATGTTTGATCTCAAACTTGCAAAAGTGTTGGTTGCATTGTTGCAATCAATTAAAAGTTTATATATATTGTGTTATCATGTTAATTAGTACTTTTTTATCAAATCAAGTAAACGTTAAAAGGCATGTAGATCATACCTGCGAATGACCAACTATTTTAACACTGAGAATACTGCAAGTACTCATAATATAACTAAGGTATCTAACATACATCAATGGTTTCTCCAACTTGTTTACAAAATTTGATTAACGCTATCAAAGGAAGCAAGTGAAAGGCATACAATGTGCAAGAAAAACTTAAGTCTCACAGATAAGGATGTTTCAAAGTTTATTGTAAACTTATAATTCCTTAATTTCACTTGCAAGTTTCCTCAGTGATGAGTAAACATTTAGCTACAGACTGCAATGAAATCACGGTACAGTGTATCAGTATTTTACTAACCACACAAAAAAATATTAAGTTTTGATGATGTTGTTTCTCTAAATGAAATAAATAAAGTTTTTTAATTCTGAATCTACAGGAATGCATGAATGTATCCACATTCACATGCAGTTTTGCAGTGACATAGTGCACAATTTTTCACTGGTATACATGTGATTTGTGTTGAAACCAGCTGGAGAAATGTTTTAAATTATCTTTCAAAGATTGGATATACTGAAACACACATGTGCGCGCGCGCGCACACACACACACACACACACTTTATTAAATAGAATTTGTAAAAGTGTCATGCCTCTTTACCAATTGTAACACTATGTACCTACTACTTACCCCCATGCACCCCCCATCCCCCCATCCAAAATATTATAGCTATGATGGTTTCCAGATCAGCTGGAAGAATCAGAACTGATTCGAGAAATCTTAAAAGTATTCTAAAAATCCTAAAGAAAAGTAACAGCATTTTTCAGATAAAATCAGAATCTTAATTTTAAATTTAACCTTCATTTACATTATGCTGATTATACAAAAAGTGTCAACAGCTTCCACGTGTTCACTCAATAGTTCATATGATGACATAACATGTTCTTTTGAGTCACTGAGAATGGTCACACTATACTTGTAATAGTTCAGGATGGCATAACACAGTCTTAGAAGTGTACTAGAACATTTTACAAACACCTATCAAACAGAATCATATCCTCCAACTAAGACCCCCAGTCAGCACCATTTCTATTCTGAACACAAGTTACTTGTTTTAGAAATTAAGTGGTGATGACCAAAAGTGTTCTTATTACAGGGTACTCTCATGTAAGAGAAGCTCCAAGGACAAGTGTTTATTATATTTGCTTATAATAAAGGTACTGTCTGATAATGTGTATTCAAAGACTGCTTTTTACTTACCCTACGTCATCTGACATTTAATCATGAACTCACATAGAGGTTCTTTTGAGGCATTAACTGAAATAAAAGAAAGATAATCAAGTATACAAATTTGAAAACAACTATGTGCCCGCTACATAATTATCTATACCCAAAAAATAATGATCCAAGAGAAACATCCAAACTGGCTCAAATTAATATTTTAAAACAATCATTAGTTGAGTGAACCTAACATTTGTCTGAAAATTTTATCAACATTAACTATATGCATATTTCAAAAGATCATAGCTTCTGCAACAGAATCTACCTTCCCATGCTAAAGTTGCAAATGAATGGTATACAGTACATGTTTTGATTACAGAGTCAAGTTTTATGCCACAAACTTAAAACTGAATCATGTCATGTCTCCATATTGCTCTAATGAATGAGGGCTCCAACATCATCTTTAAATAAGAATGAGTCACATTTAGAAAATATCAAATGTTCATCATAAATAAAACTCTGACACCATTAAACAAGTTTTTAAAACCCAATGCATGCTACATAATGAAAATTCAAACTATAATCATGACTATCTAGGTCTGGTACCAGTTCTGAAGTGTGTGTGGGAGTTGTAAATGAAGCCAGTATCACTAGTATGGCCTTCTCTCCATAAACCTGTGCCACAAAAATTGATTTGTTCTTCTGATATATTCAAATCCACTGGCTTAGAAGAAACTCTGGAAAAGGAAATCACATTACAGAGTATTTTGTACTTTTTTCTCTCCGGAACCCACAGTAGAAAATTATATGATTATAAATCAAAAATGGAAACACACAACCTTATCTACTTCGCATGTATATTTTTTATCCCCCCAGGCCCCTGTCTGCATATAAAATCTATACATAAATAAGTCGTCATGTAAATTGTATGTATTATTAATATTAATTATTGTAACATCAGATATTAAAATCCATTAAAAATATCCAAATTTTCCTAATTTTAGTGCAAATTATGCATGGAAAAGGAATGAATCAGGTCATGAAATACCTAACCTCAAAATTGACACTAAGCAAAAAAATATCATTTTGATAGATGCATTTCTGGTATGTAGTAAAATTGCCTAGGTGGAACAAAAGTTTCATTATTATGCATATTAGTGCTCATAAACCTTATTATGTTTGTGCTTATAAACTTTATTTTTCATAGATTCTTCAAAGGAAACATACATTTAAATTTCAAGGGATTTTACCACAGAATAATAATCAAGTTTGATGATCATCAAGGTTCAATCTAGACTGTGTTTTGTGCCATTGGTGAAATAAAAAAAAGAAAGTGGTCCCTTAAAAAAAAAAACCTGCTGTGCCAGGGTGGTGCAAAATAAACTGTTACTAATGCACATCCACTAAATCTATCATGATAAACTTTTCTCTGAACAATGAGATGGCTGAAGTGTGTATCATACATGGCTCACTTTCCCCCAAGTGAAATCAAAAGCCTTTATTCCCTGGACTTTCTAGGGACTCCACAATTTAATTTTCAGGACCTTAAATATAGACAGCAGAAGCGAAAAATCATACAACCAAAAATGCTGAAATCTGAAATCATCAACATAGCAGAGCAAGATTATCAATTAAACAATCCTACTTACATTCCAGGAACAGTTAAGACACTCAAAAAATTGATCCAAAATAATTTAAGAAGGAGACAAAAAGATTTTTTAAAGACTTTTCTGAGGCATATAAACCCTGAATATGACACAAGACAATTGCTTATATAATGACAATCTGGTTTGAAGATATTGTAACAGTATCACTCACTTTTTTATAAAAAGTTAAGCTATTGCATACACAAGATCAGTAATGTAAAAAAGGAGAAGTCAAAACTGAACATATAAAAAAAAATCTCAAGAGAAAGCATTACAACATGAATGGTTAACAAATCCCACATGGCTCTTCAATTATTACTCACTGGCATGGAAGATGCACTACAGTATCAAAACAAATCACAATTATGACTTTGTAACACTTAAACAGGTAACAAATGTGACAAGCTTATCTATAGTTTATTGTCTAAAAGATGTCAATGATTACTTATCTCTGAACAATCAATATAACTTGTATTTTATTGCTCTGTCATCAATAATAAGTTTTTTTATTTTGGATTAAGAAGTAATTCTCATTCTTAATCCATGTACAAAAAAGTAATATGCTTTACAAGAAAAATAATATGCTAAGCATAATTCTGGGATATATTTGATATTTATTCTTCATATAACCACAAGCTGTGTCATGAAGTAAAAGTACCATATAAATTTGCTTACAAATCAAACTGCAAAAAACAATGATCCTGATCTGATGTAGCTTAATGCACCTGCACATCAGTGTCTATGTTGTTTGTTCTACTGATTACTCCCAACAAACTGCACAGACCCAGATCTATTGACAACACATTATGACAAATCTGGGTCTGTGCAGTGTGCAGTTTGCAGTTGGACTAATCTTATAAGTGGGTACATGTATATATGGTAGTGCCCCCATAGTGACTCTGATTGAAAATCTTTAAGGGTCAATGTTCTTATCAGGCTGAATCCTTGATTGAACTCTGGATAATTGATATGATTTTCCCTCTCACCCACTTAGCCATCATCAAACAAGACTATGTTCTAATTAATAATATTATCATGAGGGAATTATGTAATTATTATACTACATCATATTATGAACATAAAAAAATATTTTGAAAGATAGAATCTTAATTATCTGCTCAAAATACCCATGAATTAAATAAAAATGAATCACATAATCAATAAATTATGTAAAAAAAAAATAGCATTCCCTCATTTTAAATACCTTTATTATAATACTAATGATTATAAATGTATTTTTGTCTTTGGCATCACCAAATAGAAAATGTATTTCTATTTCAGTTAGTATGTGATTGGCAGAAATGCTGTGGGCAAAAATTAAAATACAGTATCTGTCCCTGTTGAAGTTATACTTACATGATTATAAATCCACTGCCATTTATCCATCATTATCATGCAATTATGAGCTCAAATTCCAGCAAAGCAGTTATTTTATACCGGTAAAAACATAGTACTCTGACCTAACCTTAAGCTTCCAGTGCTATTTTCTCCTACTGAATAATTGCAAAAGGTCAGTGGCTTCAAGTATGCCACCTCAAAAACCAACAATGATTCATGGAGCACCTTTACTTTTATAACCTACATTTATTCCATTACTTGTACCTTTTTTAAAACAAAATATTTTTTCATAAAAAACAAAAAAAGCATGTCTGTTCAGTCTCCTGCAATGCCTAATTATCTTAATTTCACTGAAATCAACTTCAATATCATTACAGCAAAATGTCATGTCAACATACTGAAAAAAGTATGTAAAAACAGAACACTGAAGGATCAATATAAATTTTGTCCTATTGTCCACAAGTGTCCTTAATATAAACACAAAATGTATAAGCTGTCTTTAATAAGCACTTGTCCTCTATATGGTGATGTCTGCAATAGCAGGTTGTACTGTACATGTAGTGTTCCGACAGTTCAAACTGACATCAGCCTAACAATGGCCCTAAAGCTTCCCAACATTTGTTGAAATTTTCATTAACAATACCATACTATTTTATTTGAATCAAAACAAAATTTGTAAATTAAAAATAGTTGTTTTTAGTTTTAAATTGTCTAAAATAGTTCTCAAAATATTAATAAATTATTATTCAATTTATGAACTCAACATAATTTAATAAAAGTTGTAAGATATTAGCTATACTTCAAACTTTGTTAAATCTCCAATAAACCGCCTTCATTGTGTTCTGTACACAATGTGGCAATTTAAATATCCAATGTGCACACGGTGATAATTTAAATATCCAATGTGCACACAGTGATAATTTAAATATCCAATGTGCACATGGTGATAATTTAAATATCCATTGTGTACATGGTGATAATTTAAATATCCCTTATACATACTGTCTCCAGATAAATCAGACTCCCTATTAACTGCCTCCAGAGTGTTCTGTGCATACTGGAGAAAATTTAAATGGTCACATATAATCAACTGAAGACTGATTGGGTTTTTTCTTAAAACATGTAATCTTGAGATTCTGTTAAATACCAACTTGTTGGTTTTTGTCAGACTGACAGGATGCATGTTCTTTTTATTTTTAACTGATTGTTCACATTATTCAAGACCCAAAATAAAGGACAATTTTTTTTTGATACACTTTGCAGCAATGTGCAGTGTTCTTAGTTCCAATTTTTTTTATCACCCCTGAAATATATTCTTTCTCAAATAATTATTCTGAAATGTACACACATTTCCGGAAGCAATTTGCAGCACAAAGAAGTTTGAAATATTTCACTTGCCATGTGATAACATGTCACAGGGTCTTTTTAAAAATGCAGAATTTGAACTATTATTGAATCATACTTATTTCAAGAGGTTTTGAATGTTGGTCAATCTAAATTCCAAAGTGAAAAATTGAGCCAAAATGTAAAAAACAAAAATGGGGATTGTCTGAAGACTGATACCCATCTCAAATACTGTACATGCATTTGTAAGATTGAAACATATGGTTGATGTTTGATCATGATCTTGAAATTCCCATTACTGAACATCCTTGTTTATAAGATGACTCCAAATACAAACTGCACAGACCCAGATCTGCCATCACAAAATTTGCTGACAGATCATGGTCTGTGCAGTGTTAGAAGTAATCAGTAAAATAAACAACATAGACCCTGATCTGAAGACACATTCTGCTATGGCAATTCAGGCTTTGCTGTTTGCAGTTGGACGCAACTTATAAACAAGTACATATGGTAGCTAATATTGGGTATAGGGAAGGATTGCAACAGTCACTCAATATAAAATTCCTCAAATACTCAGCTGCCCTTCTTATACTCTGACTGCAGTAATGTATCTCATTTATCAAAGTTTGTTTTATAATTACAGCTTAATTTATTTAACTTTCTTCTATTTCTTGGCTCATGCAAACAAATTAAAAGGCCAAGAAAGAACGATTATTTCCTACTGCATTGGCTTTAAATTAAGCTAAGGCAGGTTGTATTTTTATTTTTGAACATTATATGTTTAATGTGATGGGCTTTTTGGCCATGATAAAAAATGTGCTAGGGTCAGCAATGAACAGGGAGGGACAACTGGCTGACTAGCAACATACACATTTCTTCTTTTGGTCTAATCTGAGTTAACATTATTCTTTAAATACTCTATTCTTATGGTTTTATGCACCACTAGGACATAATTTTGTTAAAATATACCCCTGTATGATGCTCTCTTGATTTTAACAAAGGTCCATTTTACAGCTAACATGAACAGCAATGTGAAGAAAAAGTGCTTTACTATATTACAAAATATGATTTTCCAGTAACATACATCTACCAATTTAGACTGGAGCATATATAAAAATATTTAAGCAAAGCTACTTTATTTGATGAATTAAAGGTAGCACAATGCCCTATTTTGTTTCTGACTATCATATACAGCGTTCAAAAAGTAACAATATCAATAATGCAACTTGGGCATGTAATATTTTTCATTTAAACATTTTTCAGAATTCATTCATGATAACAGGTTATTGCATCCAACTTTTCTGTCAGTCAAGGTTGTACTGAGAGATCAAATGTCCAACATTTGGGACAAACTAAACTCTTCAAATGACTGATATTCATCTCAACTTCACCTGGCTTTATAGATAAACACTTCCGTTTATTCTTCACATCTTATGTAAACAAAATAAATTTTAACAAAGTTGAGATAAATAGGTGAGCACTGCAGTGTGAAGACTCTAAAAGCTTCAGTTAAAACTCTCAGATGAGCTCCCTTTTGAAGAAAATTAGTCATGATGAAATATACAGTGCAGATTCTACAGCTTACCATCTACCATATTTAATTGCTTATAAGTTGAGTCCAACTGCAAAGTGCACAGACCCAGATCTGCCATTGCATATTGCACTGGCAGATCTGGGTTGATGCAGTTTGTTAGCAGTAATTAGTATAACATATACCCTGCTCTGCAGGCACATCATGCTATGGCAGATAAGAATTTTTGTTGTTTGCCATTTGACTTGGTTTATAAGTACAGTATTTTACAAGTTTGGAGTTCAATTAGTGATGAGCATTGCAAATGGTCTTTCTCATTACAAATCATACATAACCAAGCCCTATTCATTAGCATATTACACCTTATAAAATCAAAGTACTTTATAGTGACACTTGCCCAGTGTGAATTACATGTTAATTTTAGTACACACTGAAAAGGTTCAAGAAAAATGGCTGAAAAAATGTTTATGTTACAGTGAGCTGAATCTATAAATGATACATAATGGATAGTAACGCTGGAAGGTCCTTCATGCTATAAATGTGCCTGCTAATCATGTGATGCTCACTCTTTATGCCAGTGTTGGTCAGTGGTCCACATATTACAGTTCAAGTGACACATCTCAATACATTACTTTGTTCTGCTGGGGTTTAAGCAGATGATCAGGAAAAAGGTTAGGAGCATTCATGGGACATAACTTATCAATGTGCACTGATGAATTTGTATCATAAAATTAAAGTTAGGAGATGTGTTTTCAAAGGACCATAACTCCCTTAAATAGTGATATGGAAATCCAACTATTCAATATCTCATCAATATAAAGATGCATGATAAATATGATTGAAATACAACATTAATTAGCAAAGCTATGCTGTGGAAACCACGATCTGGAGAACTGGCAAACTGGGATCATGGCTTTTCTCAATAGTATTATGGAATACTGGAGATTAAACTTGTATGTCTCATATCATTCAAATAAATCTGCATGGTACACCTGGCTCAAATCAAACAATACTTTGCAAAAGTGCTAATACAGAATCCAAAGCCAAGCTGATGGACAATCAGGGGCCTTAACTGTTGTAAATGCTGTTGTGGAATGATAGAAATCAAATTTATGTAAAGTTTCATAACAGAAAGGTGCATGTTTAATTTGGTTAAAATAAACAATCCTAAGTAATTTTATGCTTCAAAAACCAAAGTTGGGAGGATGGAAAATCTGGGGTCATAACCACTTTAAGCGATGCTGTATAACACTGGAAATTGAACTTGTGTGAAGTTTTTTCAGCACAGAGCTGCAAATCACAGTTGGTTGAAATCCAACAATCCTTGGTAAAATAATGCTGCAGAAAGCAAATTCAGATATAGACAAATATGGTATGAAACTCCTGTAAATGATACAGTGGAATACTGCAGATCTATCTCATTCAGAGTCTATGGAAGAAAAAAAATATGCCATGTCTGACTGAAATCCAATAAACTTTGGCAAAGTTATACTGGGGAAACTAAAAAGCTTTGGCAAAGTTATTCTGGGTAATCTAAAATCTGGACATTTAACCAAAATGCATTAGTCAAAAAATGATGTCAAGGAATGGTGAAAACTGAAGTCACTTATGGCCTGACCAATATCAAGAGTTTGGATGAAATCCAATAAACCTTGGTAAAGTGTGCTGCAGAAAATAATATAATGAGGATGGGCAAACAAGAAATTATTTATAATACAGATCTATTAAATAATCGTATGGAATACTGGAAATAAAAAAGTAAAACAAAGATGCATGCTACTGGTATATCAGGATGAAATTCAACAATCCTAGTAAAGTTAAGCTGTTGAAACCAAAGTTAAAAGGACAGGAAGTCAGAGGCCATAGCTTCTCTAAATCATTTCATTGAAATAAAACTTTTTAGAGTCTCATGAACATAAAGCAGCTGACCAAATCTGGATACAATCAAAGAATGCCAAATAAGGTAATCTTGTGGAAACACTAATTGTTAATGGATGAAAAATGGAGAAAAAAAAATGGCTCTGCAAAGTTTACACAGTGAGATCACTAACTAATGTGTACTGTATGTCCCATTAACATAAAAAAACAGCAACTACTTTAAATTGTTTTTTTGGTATTATCTGTGTGTTTGTTGAAACCCTTAAAATTCTGATTATGCCAACTTTAAGACTGATTCAAAGGTTATTGGTTCATGACAACTGCCATCCATTGATGGGATATTAACCCTATAAACTTCTATTTATGACTCCTATGTCAGCATACATGGAATTATCTTCTCTTGACTGTTCTTTTGTACAAAAGTGCAGCTTTGGTTGCTCAGTCAAGAGAACTTTGGCATTTAATTTCTATTTTCTCAGCATGATGCAGCCAATATAAAAACACAACTCTGATGCAAAAGATGAACATCACTGGAGTCAGATTTTAAAATGATCTTATCCCTAATTCTGGCGAATATGGAGAATGGAAGTTAAAACATATTACTGAATAATGCTGATACTGCTCAAGTTAAAACAAAATGTGCATCCTAGAGCACTAAAATTGAAAAGTTCAGGAAAGAATAAAACAATCTACTGAAAATAAAACATGCCAACACTTTCATTGCCATGCCAGTCAGATGGATACAGAAACTGCTGAGAATAAAACCCAGAATCCTTCTTAAAAAGGATTGTAAGAGATCTGCAAAAAAATCTATAAAATCAATTATAAGGAGAGCTCAGCTTCATGTGCAGGTATTACTTTAGTGATTCAACTTTTGCACTCTATGGGACCAGAGATCATGAAATCCCTGTACTTAAAGATCATGCCAGGTAGATCAAAGATTTTAACTGTTACACTGAGCAATTGGACATCTGTCATAGGATTTCTAAAATATCATTATATCAGCTTGTCTTTGATCTGATTATAAATTGTGCTGCCAAATAAACACCTTAATGAAGTAAAATTTCAAGGTCACCATATATAGTTTACATATTGTTTCTTTCATGGACAATCAACATGGGTGTTGCCAATCAAGGTTAATTTAATAGTGATTAGATCTAGTTTTACACAGGTTTTATTTGTCCAATAATTAATACGGGTCTTCCCATTTGTTTAAACACACTGTAGATTCCAAGATAAAAGTGGAGTCAAAGCTCATCTCCTGGACTGAAAAATTGCTGACTGTACTACTAACATCAGTTCTCACACTATGCAGTTTATGTCATTGTGTTAGCATGTCATTCCGTTTGAGGTGGCAGAGGATAGTTTTGTAAAATGGTCCCTGTAAAATTTCTTAATTTAAGGCTATAGTGTGATATTATTGATTAACAATTAAAGTTATGAACATATTTGTAAATGTATTTCTGGCTAGTGCTGTTGAAATTGATGTGAATGCTCAGGGCTGGGCAAATCACATAGTCCGACATCCCGGACTAGTCATTTTTGAATTTTGGCAAGTAAAATTTTCCAAATCACTAGTCCTATACAAGTGCTTTTTAAAAATGTCAGGCTACTCCTTATTTTCGTGCTTTAATGATTATATCTACCTTTATT